>JAWCTZ010000366.1:0-45176 GCA_036850595.1 Rhyacichthys aspro | reverse complement strand
CCTCAACATCTATCTCCCATTTCTGTTTAGAATCTCCCCACTCGACTCAAGCCTGCTCTCTCATACAATTCACTATGTATGCAGGTCTTTCCCAGGGTTCTGGTGTAAATCAGTTGAGCAGCGCGGAGATTCTCTACCTGTTCAGCATTTGTGGGGAGAGCCACTGCGTGGCCGAAGCACCTGCCAGGCTTCCCACACCTCTCTGCTGAACGGATCAATCGCCAGCCGCTCCATGGGGAGCTGGCTGCAAAGTGTTGGACCTGAAGCGCTCCAGGTCCGCTTTCAAAATTCTGCCCATGGCAGTGGTGAGTTTTTGTTTGATATTATTTTCTTGATTAGTTTGATTCTTAGTGCTCTTTTTTTAGTGATTATGTCTATTAGGTTAGCCCCCCCTCTTTTGTGTTTGTGTATTAAGGTCTTTATTGCTATTGCCCCCCTGTCCCTTTTCCAGATGAAGTTGCTTATGGTTTTATTGAGTTCTTTGAGAAATAGCCCCGGTAGGTTGTATACGTGAAGTGTGTGTATTATTTTTGACAGGCAGAGTGCGTTAATTACAAGAACTTTCCCATTGATAGTCAGATTTCTAAGCTTCCAGAGATTTATTTTATTTTTTGATTTTCCCAAAGCCCCTCCCAGTTGTCCCTGCAGCAGCGGTCCTCATCCCTCCCGACCAGAACCCCGAGGACCTTGTACTGCTCCTCCGCAGCCTGAAGCCCCCACCTGTTTGGACTGGGCGCCTCCCCGCCGTCAGAAGGCTATACACGATTTCGTGTAGTTGACCTGGGCCCCAGAGCCCATACAATAAAAATTGAGCTCATGGAGAGCCTGCTCTAGGCTCTCCATGTCTCTTATAAAAAGGTGTGTGTCGTCCGCGTATTGTATGATTTTGTGCTCCCTGCCACCTGGTGTCCTGATCCCACATACCCTACTATTATTATAAAAACGTGCTGCCAGTGGTTCCGCCACCAAACTATATAGAAGGGACGATAACGGGCAGCCCTGCCTCACCGACCTTCGGAGAGGGAAGCTGCCCGTCATCGCCCCATTAATACTCACCACACTCGTGCCTGTGCTGTACAAAGCCCTAACTAATCCTGTAAACTGCTGCCTAAATCCGACCCTATCCAAAAGTGCAAACAAAAAAGAATGGCTGACCCTATCAAATGCTTTCTGAAAATCAATACTAATGTGTATGCCTGCTGTTCTATGCATGTGTGCAACCAAGTGTTTGACTGTCAGGATTGTATCTGAGATATCTCTCCCTGGTATTCCGTATGATTGTGTCGGCCCTACCACTTTCCCTATCACCTGTTTTAGTCTATTTGCTAGTGATTTGGTGAGTATTTTATAATCAGTGTTCAGTAAGCTGATCGGTCTATAATTGCCCAGATCAGTGACCTCCCCCTTCTTATACACTAATCTAACTACTCCCCTGTTGAATTTACTGATGTCCCTCCCTCCGTCCCCAATACATTTGAATACTTCTGCTAAAATCGGTGCCATCTTACCCAAAAAGCCCTGAAGAATTCGGCCGTGAGGCCGTCTTCTCCAGGGCTTTTGTTCCTATTCAAGTGTTTAATTGAAAATAAAATCTCCTCCACCATTACTTCACCCTCACATAGTGCTGCCTCGTGCTCAGTCAGTGTTCTATCTGTGCTATTTACAAGTTGTGTCATTATGTTGTCGTCTATCCTATTTTCCCCAAAAAGCCCCGTGTAATATTGTTCAATTATTTCTAGTATTTTGGTTTGGTCCTGTGTTGTTTGCCCTGTTTTATTGTCCTTGAGTTGCCCTATATACAGTTTTTGTTGTTTACTTTTTCTAATCGAAAAAGTATGCAGTGGACCTCTCACCCTCCACTGCATACTGGGCCTTTGCCCTGAGTATTGCCCCCCTGCATTTTTGTTTCTCTATGTTTTCCAATTTACTTTTTAATTCGAAATATTCCTGTCCCACCTCACCGTCGTGCTCTGCCATCGCTTCTGTAATCATTTGTAGCCTTCTCCTCACGTCATTTTCTTCTATTTTATTTAGCCAATTTTTGTGTTTGCTATAGTTTATCGCCATTTTTTGAGCCTCACTTTTACACCATGCCACCATTCCACCAGGTCCTCAGCCCACAGCAGCTCCTCAGGGAGCGAGTCAAGGAGCCTGCTCACCTTTTTGACAAAGAGGTCGTCCTCCAGCAGAGAGTTGTTGAAGACCCAGAGTCCCCCGTTCCTACGACTCCCAGAATTCCCCAGGCTCACCGTCAGCAGGGCGTGGTCACTCCAGCCAGACCACGTGTAGCGCGCTGCCTCTAATTGTTTAATTAGGTCGGCTGAGCAGAAGCACATGTCGATGCGCGACTGCTTCAGCCGACCCAAAACAACCTGCTTTCTGGAGAAGCCTCTCCTTTTCAGGTTGAGGCTTCTCCAGACTTCGGTGGCAGCGAGGTTGTTGATGGTGTCTAGCAGGTAGGTGCGGCTAATGTCGTTCTTGTATGTGTTATTCTCACTGATGTCTAGACTGCTTAATATAGTGTTGAAATCACCAATGACTATTGTTTTGTTTGTGTAGTGTTTGAAAACGTCTTTGAAAAAATTTTTCCTCTGTCCCTCCTCGTTTGGTGCATGTATGTTTATAATTCTAAATTTTGTCTGACCCACGAAGTCCAGGACTAAAAAGCGCCCTTCTGGATCTTCGTGGGCCAGTGTGGGGCTGCCAAGCGGACCTGGCTTAACGAGCACGGCCACGCCTCGGGAGCGCGCCGCGCCCAGTGCAGCGTGTACCTCGGCCACCCGCAGGTCCTTCGCGGCCTGCACATGCTCTGGCCCCCACCCCGTCTCCTGCAAGCACAGGACGTCCCACGGGCTGCTCTGAAGGACGCCCTGCAGCTTGCTGATGTTGCGCAGCCCGCGTGCATTGAAGGAGACGATGGTGAGAGCCATGAAGAGGAAAGCAGAGAGGTGTGTGATCTAACTATTTATGTTTTTTTGATGTTGCCCTCCCCCCGGTCCCCTCGCTCTGTCTCTTTCTGGCCTCGGCAGTGCCGAAGTCCATGAGGTCTTCGTCAATGCTAGTTCTTCTCGCGTCTACAGCAGCCGGTACCGGAGCGGGCAAGGGGCCAGGACGTGGCGGCGCCGGGATGAGTGACTTGGGGACATGTGCAACACGTGACTTGGAGTGGTCTCTCGGTGGCGCAGCAAGGCTGGGTCCCGCAGCCCTGCGCTCCACCGAGTCCCTGTCCCCTCTCACCGGTCTCGAGCTGTTGCTCCCCGCCCCTCTGCCTCGCTCCGGGCTCCTAGCTACAGCCGGTTTAGGGGCAGCGGCCGCCGCCAGAGCGCCCCCCTCCCTTCGAGAGGTGGAGTGTGGCTCTGTCCCTACTACTCCCCCCTTCCCGGGTTCAACCCCCAACTGCGGCCTTAAGAGTAGCCTCGGTGTGAGCGCTCTCTCCCCGGTCAGGAGCAGGGCCACCTCTGGCCCCCCCCTTCCCAGGCGCCGGCGCCACGAACATAGGTGTTTCCGGGATTAGCTCTTCGTCACTGCCGAGGCCGGGTTCAGAGTCAGAGCCCAAATTTGTATCCCTCAAGCAGGGGAACTCCTCCGCGGCCTCACTATCAGGGCCGCGGCCGGGATCCCCGCCCCTCCCTCGGATCACACACACAATCTGTTCCCCTGCATTCACTACACCGAGGCACGGCGCACTCCCTGGCGTAGTGCCCCTGCTTCCCACACCTCCTGCATTTAAATTCAGGGCAGTCACGGTAAACGTGGTCTGGCTGGAGGCACCCCCTGCACACCCTTACCTGTCTGTCGTGGATCACCCTGAAGTACTCGGGCCCCGCTGCCGTGTTGAAGCGCGCCGAGTATGGGAGGGACTGCACCGTCTCGGTGAAGCGGACCTTCACGAACCTGGTCCCGTCGGCGACATCTGTCCCCGGCCACAATCTCCGCCGCACTCCAGAGACCGGCGCGACTCCCCAGGTGGTGAGTTTCCCGGTGATATCCTCGTCGGTGATGTAGGCCGGCAGCCCCATGAAAGAAACCACCATTTCATCCGAGGTGATTTCGCGACCATGTATTTTGGCATCTCCTATTCGGAAGCCGTCCAGTAGTTTGTTTTCCCTCTAGAGTTCTTGTTGTAATTTCATATTTGTCCTTATTGATCATTCTGCAGGCGGTGATTCCCCCCAGATCTCGCGCGGCCCTCATCAGGCTCATGGCGGCCACGTCGGCCCCGTCTATTTCCAGCATCACGGTGAGCTCCTTCTCATATCTTTTTTATTTATTTCTCCTCCGTGACCTTTTTATCGCCCGCTTTTCCTTTGATTATGCCCTCATTTATTTCCATCCTGTTATCCGTTCCTTCGGTGGGTTTGTCCTGAGCCGTGGTCCTGGTCCGGTCCGTAGTCGACGCCATGGAGTCTGTCCGCGAGCGGCAGCTCGAAAAGGAGCAATTAAAGCGCTCCTCCGCAGCTTTGGGGCTGGGAGGAGGATGAAAATACACTACAAAAGTGAGTAAATAAAATAACAAAACCAGATTAAGCAACCAAAAAAACAGCGAAAAGACGCCAAACGCGGGCCTGTCCCGCTCCAGCCTCGCACACTCCGCTCACCACCCGCGCAAACACTTCCGGAGTGGGCGTGTCTCTGGGTGGTATGGCCGAAGCGACAGTGACTCACACTTTTAGCCTATTTATAGTTTGAGCGGGACATGCCGTGTCAAACGTGAAGACCTAAAATGTGCACATGCAATGCTTTAGACAAACTTAAAGCTCCAGTACCTGATTGTCTTTTTCAGAACTAAGAGAGAGAGAGAGACAGTTGAGTTTCAAACGGAAGCCCCGCCCTTAGCTCCTTACTCACTCTCACAAACCCTCCCAGGCTTTTCCTGTCTCGTGCGTGAATTCATGTGCGCATCTTATACGCTGCGTACACAACTGGAGATGGACATGCTCACTGTTTATAGACCGCTAATCCTGTCCCAAAACAAATCATGACAGTACTAGGAAACTGGTGTTAGTAGGTGAGGACACCTAGCTATGAGAAAGCTGAGCGTGTGGAGCATTGAAATTATGGGTCTCAAGAGCGATAAGTCCCGGAGACTACAGCGCTAGAAATATTAGCATTAGCAACAAAAGGCTAAGCCCCAACAACGTAAAGCTTACATCTGTTTGCAATTCGTTTAAAATGTAACGAGTCAAGAGAAACGGACCACAATGCTAATAAAAATATAGTGAATAGAAAGTTAGTTACCAGTCTAGAAGATAAGCAGCCAGCTCAGAGTCCAATTTTAGACCAATGCAGTGGAGTACTTCTCTCCATCTTTGGAATGCGGTTCCAATATTTATTCGCGTTTTATTTCTTTTATCGTCCCATTTGCGCTTTTCTGGTCTCTTTACTCCTTCTGTTTTCCTTTGTTTATGATGTTTAGCAGTGTATGCAGTAACAGCCGATGCAGGAATAGCTACCTTGCCCTCTGAGACTTGGGCCGTCATGCTGTCTCTGTTTACCAGTTGTGCACGCGCAGACCATGGCAAAGACATTGTACAGCAACAGCCAGTGGGGTTCTCTGTTAAGTCCCTGGGCGTCAGTAGGCTTGTGATTGGCCAAGAACTCCCCGTCCCTGCGTTGGAGTTGCTCCTATCTCTATTGAGTGTTCATTTCTTAAAATTGCTTATAATAAGCAGCAGATGGCATCGTAGAGCATGATTTTTTCCAAAACGATTGCTTTTGCAATATACTATATGGGGTCTCAACCATTTTTGTCAACTAGATGAAAATATATTAGGTACTGGGAATTGGGTTGGAATGAATGAGAGTTATGTCAGTATCGTGCGCATTATGATTTATGTCTGTGTTTTTGCTTTGTGGTATGTGTGTGTGCTTTGTGTGTAAATATCTGTATATATTATGTAAATATTCGCTATTTTTGATAATAAAAGAGAAAAAAAAAGGTAGTGATGGTGAATTGAAGCTTCATGAAGCAGTGAACCACTTTGAGACACCTGCTTCAAGAATGAAACACTGCTTCGAAGCATTCGATACAGACAGAACAGTGACATCTGCTGGGTGTGTGCTAGAACTGCATCTGAGTTGAAGACCTGAAAAAGCCTCAATACTGCCTGTCACATGCTGATTCGTACTTGTATTTAATAAATATTTTAAAAAATGGTGTCTGTTGAGTTTGTTGTTCTGTGTGTGTGTGTATCTCAGGGAGAGGGGGGGGGGATGTGCTTGTGGAACAGGGACAGTGCTTGTGCTACAGTGTTGATAAAAACAAGTATTATGTGATATAGGAGGTAGTGCTTGTGTAACTTTACCATTGTGGTAATTTGTATAAATGGGGAGTACTAGTAAACATGGGAATATTTACAGATTTTTATTTTTAAAAAAAGGAGCATTTCAACAGTGCAAGGTTTCATTCTGCTCCTTTTGTGGCTCACTACCTCTCCAGCTTTGGAGAAGACCGGCTCACATGGCACAGACGTTGCTGGCATATGGAGGTATGTTTTGGCCATTTTAAATAGGTTTGGGTAAACATCAGCTCCTGAGCACAGATGAGACACTTGACCTTCTTGAGGTTGATGAGGTCAAAGTACTCCCATGCATAAGAGCGTGCTCTTTTAGCCAATGGTTGATCCTCCATATCCCTCCTTTACTACCTCACTCCCTCACTCCCTTTCTACCACACTTCCTTACTACCACACTCACTCACTCACTCACTCTTTGCACACTCACCAAGTCTTTCAGTCACTCAAACAACTCTCTGATGTACCTATCTATTATATCTATAATAATCTAAATTCTAACTAATACTAACTATACTACCAATAATCTCTCTGCCTTCAATTCAAATAACAAAATGCAATAATGCGCTGATAACAGTCTCCTCCTCTCAAAACTCCCACAGTTTGAGCAGTGATTCGGACCCATTTTAAAGCCTACCCATTCAAAATTCACGCGAAGCAGCTCGACACGTCACGTGACTGTAGGCGTGCTGGGAAGGGGGGAGTCGTAGGGACAGAGCCACACTCCACCCCTCAAAGGGAGGGGGGCGCTCAGGCGGGAGACGCTGCCCCTAAACCGGCTGTACCCAAGAGCCCGGAGCGAGGCAGAGGGGCGGGGAGCAACAGCTCGAGACCGGTGAGAGGGGACAGGGACTCGGTGGAGCGCAGGGCTGCGGGACCCAGCCTAGCCCCACCGAGAGACCGCTCCAGGTCGCGAATCGCGCTCGTCCCCAAAACACTCATCCCGGTGCCGCCACGTCCCATCCCCTCGCCCGCTCCAGTACCGGCTGCTGTTGACGCGAGAAAGACCACCTCTGACGAAGAATTGATGGACTTCGTCACTATTGAGCCAAGAAGAGACAGAGCGAGGGTAACGGGTGGAGGGGTACAACAAAAAAACATAAATAGTAGATCACACACCTTTCTGTTCTTCTCTTCATGGCTCTCACCATCGTCTCCTTTAATGCATGCGGACTGCAGAACATCAGCAAGCTGCAGGGCGTCATGCAGAGCAGCCCGTGGGACATCTTGTGCTTGCAGGAGACGTGGTGGAGGCCAGAGCATGTGCAGGCCGCGGAGAGCCTGCGGGTGGCCGAGGTACATGCTGTGCTGGGCACGGCGCGCTCCCGCGGAGTCGCAGTGCTGGTGAAGCCGGGACCGCTCGGCAGCCCCACTCTGGCCCACGAAGATCCTGAGGGACGTTTCTTAGTCCTGGACTTCGTGGGCCAGACAATATTCAGGTTAATTAACGTGCATGCTCCAATTGAGGCCAACCTAATTAGACAATCAGAGGCAGCACGCTACACGTGGTCTGGCTGGAGTGACCATGCCCTGCTGACGGTGAGCCTCGGGATTTCTGGGGTTCGTAGGAACGGGGGACTCTGGGTCTTTAACAACTCTCTTTTGGAGGACGGCCTCTTTGTAAAAAGGGTGGGCAGGCTCCTTGACTCGTTCCATGAGGAGCTCCTTTGGGCTGAGGACCTGGTGGAATGGTGGCAAAGTATCAAAGCGAGGATAAGAAGGATGGCCATAAATTATAGTAAAAACAAAAAATGGAAGGAAAATTTAAGAGAGGCGGATACTAGAAAACAATTACAGAAGTTAACGGAAGTTATGGCTGAACAAACAAGTGACGTAGATCCGGATTATTATAAATTTAAAAGGGAACTCGAAAATATTGAAAGACAAAAATGTAAAGGGGCAACGCTAAGGGCAAAAGCCCAGTACACAGTAGAGGGGGAAAGATCCACTGCGTAATTTTTTGGCCTGGAAAAATCAAAGCAACAATTTATACAAGAACTTAAAAACAATAAAACCGGAAAACGACACAGGACCAAACGGAAATACTAAAAATAGAAAATTATTATAAAGAACTATTTGGGGAAAACAATTTAGAACAGAATAACATAAACAAACTTGTAAATATTGTAAATAAAAAACTAACAGAACACGAGGCTGCACTTTGTGAGGGTGATATAGTGGTGGAGGAAATTTTATGTTCGATAAAGCACTTAATAGGAACAAAAGCCCTGAGAAGACAGCCTCACGGCTGAATTCTTCAGGGCTTTTGCGGGTAAGGTGGCACCGATTTTAGCAGAATTGTTTAAGTATATTGGGGATAATGGGGGACACTCATAAATTCACAAGAGGGGTAGTTAGGTTAGTTTATAAGAAGGGGGAGGCCACTGATCTGGGTAATTACAGACCGATCAGCTTACTGAACACAGACTATAAAATCCTCACAAAATGTTTAGCTAATCGCAAGAAACAGGTGATAGGGAAAGTAGTAGGACCCACACAAGCATATGGTATAGCAGGGAGAGATATCACAGACACAATTCTGACAAAGTATTTAATAGGACACATACATGAAACAGCAGGCATACATGTTAGCATTGATTTTCAGAAAGCTTTTGATAGGGTCAGCCATTCTTTTTTGTTTGCACTTTTGGATAGGGTCGGATTTAGACAGCAATTTATAGGTATAGTTAGGGCCTTGTACAGTTCAGGCACGAGTGTGGTGAATATTAATGGGGCAGCTTCTCTCCGCAGGTCGGTGAGGCAAGGCTGCCTGTTATAGGCCCTTTTTGTATAGTTTGGTGGCGGAGCCGTTGGCAGCACTTATTGTAAATAATAGAAAGGTATGTGGGATTAAAACACCGGGTGGTAATGAGCACAAAATATTTCAATATGCAGACGACACTCACCTCTTTTTGCGAGACATGGAGAGCCTGGAACCGGCTTTCCATGAGCTCATTTTATTGCCTGGGCTCTGGAGCCCAGGTCAATTACAAAAAAACGTGTATCGCCTTCTGCGGCGGGGAGGCGCCCAGACCAAACAGGTGGGCCTCCAAGCTCCAGAAGAGCGGTACAAGGTCCTCGGGGTACTGGTTGGGTCCGGTGCTGCAGGGAGAACTGGGAGGCATAAAAGACAGAATCAATGTATGGAAACTGAGAAACCTCACAATAAACGGGAAGGCAATCATAGTCAACGCTTTGTGCGTCTCCAAAATAATTCACGCCTTGCATGTATACAACTTGCCGGGCGAGTACCTGAAAGAAATAAACGGAACTATTAGCAACTTCATCTGGAAAAGGGACAGGGGGGCAATAAGCATCCAAACACTAATAAACAAACACAAAAGGGGGGGGGGGTAAACTTAGTGTACCTGGCCACCAAAAAAAGGGCACTAAGGATTTAATTAATAAAAAAATTAATAATCAACAAAAACCCACCACTGCCATGGGCAGAATTTTTGAAAAACACTTTGTGCCAGCTGCTCCCACATGGAGCGGCTGGCGCATTGCATCCGTTCAGCAGAGAGGTGTGGGAAGCCTGGCAGGTGCTTCGGCCCTACGCAGTGGCTCTCCCCACGAACGCTGAACAGGTAGAAAATCTCCCGCTGCGGCTCAATCCGGATTTGCATCAAAACCCTCCGGGGGGAAAGACCTGCATACACAGTGAATTGTATGAGAGAGCAGGTTTGAGTCGAGTGGGGGATATTTTAAACAAAAACTGGGAGCTTGATATGGGCCAAATAAAACTTGCTTTTGCTGCAAATAATGTCACCTTCCGCAGGGCCTCAGTTCAGGGGGTGTTGGGGAGGGTCAGGGAGTCTGTTCTCTCTAGGTGGGGACACCTGCAGAGGAGGCCGTCTGTCCAGAGAGACCCAGAGGAGGATCCCGTCCTCGACTTCCAAATAGCCATCGGGACCAGAGTCCGGAGGCTCACCGAGGTCAACACCTGCTCCCTGTATGGCGTGCTCATCCGGGGAGAGCTCAAGAGGCCAGCCGCTGAACACAAATGGTCACAATCCTATCCAATGCATGACATTACAACCATCTGGGCTAACACATATAATTGGTACACCTCACCAACGGTCAGTAACCTCGACTTTAAATTGAAACATAGAATCATATTCACATGCATCACATTACATCAAATACATCCCGACCGGTTCGGGAGGGACTGCCCCGTCTGCGGGGAACACCCTGAGACCCTGGATCACCTGATGATCGAATGTGGTGTCGTCGGTGGCTTCTGGACTCGGCTGGAGGACCTCCTCGCCCGGAGACTCGGCCTGAGACTCCCCCCGCCGGCGGCCCAGGGAAGGGACCCCGCTTCATCCTGGCATCTCCTATTCGGGACCCACAAACAGAAGGACATCAATACAACCCTGGTAAATTTACTCATCACCATTGCAAGATACACAATAATAACAGTAAGGAACATACATTTACATGATAATAGGACCGCACCACATTGGAGAACGTTCAAGGCACTGACGAACACGCACCTCACGCACCTCATAGCGCACGACAACACACGGTTCAGGGACACATTCACGGGGCACAACACCTTCATTCATTTCAACAGGACTAAGCAACTGGAACTGAGGTGGTGATTCCCCCACACGTCGGCTCGTCGGCCTGGCGAGGACCACCACCGCTCGGACCCCCGTCACATCTCCTGGACACCGGACCCTCATCCCGGACCCCTGCACTTGGACCCCCATCCTGGACCTCAACACCCGAATCCCCATCCTGGACCCCGGCACCTGGACCCCCATCCTGGACCCTGGCACCTGGACCCCCCCATCCTGGACCTCAGCACCCGGAACCCCATCCTGGACCCCTGCACCTGGATCCTCATCATGGACCCCTGCACCCGGACCCCCCATCTTGCATCTTGGACCCCTGCACCTGGACCCCTATCCTGCCCCCCACGTGGAACACTTACCTGGAATACTCACCTTGTACACCCCCCCGGACTCCCACCCTGCTCTTACGAACTGGACAATCCACTTTTCACCGGACAATTACACCACAATACACACTAGAACAAAAACTGAACATATAAATGGACGAAAACAAATGGACTTAAAAACAGAAAGAGAAGAAATTAAATGTAAAACTCACCTTGTCTTGTCTGTCCACTGTCTGCTGTCTCTGAATGTTTTTGCACCCCCCGTCCCGCTTCCTTCTGTGTCTCCTCAGCCCCATCCCTCGTGTGGCTCGCCCTCTGTGGAATGAATGAGAGTTATGTCAGTATTGTGCGCATTATGATTTATGTCTGTGTTTTTGCTTTGTGGTATGTGTGCGTGCTTTGTGTGTAAATAACTGTACATATTATGTAAATATTTGCTATTTTTGATAATAAAAGAAAAAAAAAAGAACGCCCGATCTCGTCTGATCTCGGAAGCTAAGCAGGGTCGGGCCTGGTTAGTACTTGGATGGGAGACCGCCTGGGAATACCAGGTGCTGTAAGCTTTTTTACTCTGGACCAGAAGAGGGTGCTTTCTTCCGTCCCAGTTGTGTGCAAATGAGCAACATTGACTTTTTCCCAAAAACAAACGCTCGTGTCGGCCTGATTAATTGTGTTGGAGCCGACAGCTGTGCACAGTCAGTCCTGTGGCTTTACTGACACGACTCGTCGGCCTGTGTTTAAGCAAAAACAAAAATACAGAAAAAGTTTGAAACCGAGCCACTGCTTTTCACTCTTCTTGTCTCTGTGTAACCTTTGGGAGCTCAGTTCAAAAGTTCAGCGAATGTGATTTCAACAAAAAACCAGGCTCTCGTGGTTTCCCTTCAAACTGGGCCTCAGTAAAGGCCAGCTGTCCCGCACTGCACGAGCTTTAAAGAGGCCAAAGCTGAAGGAGTCTGTGGCTTACGGCCATACCACCCAGAGACACGCCCACTCCGGAAGTGTTTGCGCGGGTGGTGAGAGCGGTGAGGAGTGTGCGAGGCTGGAGCGGGACAGGCCCGCGTTTGGCGTTTTTTTCGCTGGTTTTTTGTTGTTTAATCTGGTTTTGTTTATTTCATTTACTCACTTTTGTAGTGTTGTTTCATCCTCCTCCCAGCCCCAAAGCTGCGGAGGAGCGCTTTAATTTGCTCCGTTTTCGAGCTTCGGCTCGCGCAGGACAGACTCCATGGCGTCGACTACGGACCGGACCAGGACCACGGCTCAGGACAAACCCACCGAAGGAACAGACAACAGGATGGAAATAAATGAGGGAATAATCAAGGGAAAAGCGGGCGATAAAAAGGGTCGCGGAGGAGAAATGAACGAAAAAAGATATGAGAAGGAGCTCACCGTGATGCTGGAAATAGACGGGGCCGACGTGGCCGCCATGAGCCTGATGAGGGCCGCGAGGGAGATCTGTGGGGGAATCACCGCCTGCAGGATGATCAATAAAGACAAATATGAAATTACAACAAGAACTCTAGACGGGAAAAACAAACTACTGGACGGCTTCCGAATAGGAGATGCCAAAATACATGGTCGCGAAATCACCTCGGATGAAATGGTGGTTTCTTTCATGGGGCTGCCGGCCTACATCACCGACGAGGACATCACCGGGAAACTCACCACCTGGGGAGTCGCGCCGGTCTCTGGAGTGCGGCGGAGATTGTGGCCGGGGACAGATGTCGCCGACGGGACCAGATTCGTGAAGGTCCGCTTCACCGAGACGGTGCAGTCCCTCCCATACTCGGCGCGCTTCAACACGGCAGCGGGGCCCGAGTACTTCAGGGTGATCCACGACAGACAGGTAAGAGTGTGCAGGGGGTGCCTCCAGCCAGACCACGTTTACCGTGACTGCCCTGAATTTAAATGCAGGAGGTGTGGGAAGCAAGGGCACTACGCCAGGGAGTGCGCCGTGCCTCGGTGTAGTGAATGCAGGGGAACAGATTGTGTGTGTGATCCGCGGGAGGGGGGGCGGGGATCCCGGCCGCGGCCCTGATAGTGAGGCCGCGGAGGAGTTCCCCTGCTTGAGGGATACAAATTTGGGCTCTGACTCTGAACCCGGCCTCGGCAGTGACGAAGAGCTAATCCCGGAAACACCTATGTTCGTGGCGCCGGCGCCTGGGAAGGGGGGGGCCAGAGGTGGCCCTGCTCCTGACCGGGGAGAGCGCTCACACCGAGGCTACTCTTAAGGCCGCAGCAGTGGGGGTTGAACCCGGGAAGGGGGAGTAGTAGGGACAGAGCCACACTCCACCTCTCGAAGGGAGGGGGCGCTCTGGCGGCGGCCGCTGCCCCTAAACCGGCTGTAGCTAGGAGCCCGGAGCGAGGCAGAGGGGCGGGGAGCAACAGCTCGAGACCGGTGAGAGGGGACAGGGACTCGGTGGAGCGCAGGGCTGCGGGACCCAGCCTTGCTGCGCCACCGAGAGACCACTCCAAGTCACGTGTTGCACATGTCCCCAAGTCACTCATCCCGGCGCCGCCACGCCCTGGCCCCTTGCCCGCTCCGGTACCGGCTGCTGTAGACGCGAGAAGAACGGGCATTGACGAAGACCTCATGGACTTCGTCGCTGCCGAGGCCAGAAAGAGGCAGAGCGAGGGGACCGGGGGAGGGCAACATCAAAAAAACATAAATAGTTAGATCACACACCTCTCTGTTTTCCTCTTCATGGCTCTCACCATCGTCTCCTTCAATGCACGCGGGCTGCGCAACATCAGCAAGCTGCAGGGCGTCCTGCAGAGCAGCCCGTGGGACGTCTTGTGCTTGCAGGAGACGGGGTTGGGGCCAGAGCATGTGCAGGCCGCGAAGGACCTGCGGGTGGCCGAGGTACACGCTGCACTGGGCGCGGCGCGCTCCCGAGGCGTGGCCGTGCTCGTTAAGCCAGGTCCGCTTGG
This sequence comes from Rhyacichthys aspro, assembly GCA_036850595.1. NCBI lineage: Eukaryota > Metazoa > Chordata > Actinopteri > Gobiiformes > Rhyacichthyidae > Rhyacichthys > Rhyacichthys aspro. Next base: position 31,049 of record JAWCTZ010000366.1, on the reverse strand, counting down.
CAGCCCCACTCTGGCCCACGAAGATCCAGAAGGGCGCTTTTTAGTCCTGGACTTCGTGGGTCAGACAAAATTTAGAATTATAAACATACATGCACCAAACGAGGAGGGACAGAGGAAAAATTTTTTCAAAGACGTTTTCAAACACTACACAAACAAAACAATAGTCATTGGTGATTTCAACACTATATTAAGCAGTCTAGACATCAGTGAGAATAACACATACAAGAACGACATTAGCCGCACCTACCTGCTAGACACCATCAACAACCTCGCTGCCACCGAAGTCTGGAGAAGCCTCAACCTGAAAAGGAGAGGCTTCTCCAGAAAGCAGGTTGTTTTGGGTCGGCTGAAGCAGTCGCGCATCGACATGTGCTTCTGCTCAGCCGACCTAATTAAACAATTAGAGGCAGCGCGCTACACGTGGTCTGGCTGGAGTGACCACGCCCTGCTGACGGTGAGCCTGGGGAATTCTGGGAGTCGTAGGAATGGGGGACTCTGGGTCTTCAACAACTCTCTGCTGGAGGACGACCTCTTCGTCAAAAAGGTGAGCAGGCTCCTTGACTCGCTCCCTGATGAGCTGCTGTGGGCTGAGGACCTGGTGGAATGGTGGCATGTGTCAAGTTGAGAATAAAAAGAATGGCTATAAATCATAGTAAACACATTAACTGGATAAACAAAACAGAAGAAAATGATGTGAGGAGAAGAATGCAAGTGTTGACAGAGCTTATGGCAGAGAATGATGGTGAGGTGGAACCGGAATTTTTGAACTCAAAACTAAACTCCAAGATATAGAAAGGAGAAAATGCAGAGGGGCAACATTGAGGGCAAAGGCCCAGTATGCAGTGGAAGGTGAGAGGTCCACTGCTTACTTCTTTGGCCTAGAAAAGAGTAAACAACAAAAACTGTACATAGGGGAACTCAAGGACAATAACACGGGGCAGACCACACAAGACCAAACTCAAATTCTAGAAATAATTGAACAATACTACACGGGGCTTTTTGGGAAAGCACTTTAGACAGTAACACAAAAACACAACTTGTAAATAGCACGGATAAGAAACTAACACAGCACGAGGCAGCACAGTGTGAGGGTGATATAATGGTGGAGGAGATTTTAGTTTCCATAAAACACTTGAATAGGAACAAAAGCCCTGGAGAAGACGGCCTCACGGCCGAATTCTTCAGGGCTTTTGCGGGTAAGGTGGCACCGGTTTTAGCTGAATTGTTTAAATACATTGGGGAGGAAGGGAGGGACGTACGAAAATTCACTAGGGGAGTAGTTAGATTAGTTTATAAGAAGGGGGAGGTCACTGATCTGGGTAATTACAGACCGATCAGCTTACTGAACACTGATTACAAGATACTCACTAAGTCATTAGCCAATAGATTAAAGCAGGTCATAGGGAAAGTAGTAGGGCCCACACAGTCATATGGAATTCCAGGGAGAGACATTTCAGATACAATCCTAACAGTCAAACACTTGGTTGCACACATGCATAGAACAGCAGGCATACACATCAGCATAGATTTTCAGAAAGCTTTTGATAGGGTCAGCCATTCTTTTTTGTTTGCACTTTTGGATAGGGTCGGATTCAGACAGCAGTTCATAGGTATAGTCAGGGCTTTGTACAGCACAGGCACGAGTGTGGTGAATATTAATGGGGCGATGACGGGCAGCTTCCCTCTCCGAAGGTCGGTGAGGCAGGGCTGCCCGTTATCGTCCCTTCTATATAGTTTGGTGGCGGAACCACTGGCAGCACGGTTTTATAATAGTAGTAGGGTATGTGGAATCAGGACACCAGGTGGCAGGGAGCACAAAATCATACAATACGCGGACGACACACACCTTTTTATAAGAGACATGGAGAGCCTAGAGCAGGCTCTCCATGAGCTCAATTTTTATTGTATGGGCTCTGGGGCCCAGGTCAACTACACGAAATCGTGTATAGCCTTCTGCGGCGGGGAGGCGCCCAGACCAAACAGGTGGGGCCTTCAGGCTGCGGAGGAGCAGTACAAGGTCCTCGGAGTTCTGGTCGGGAGGGATGAGGACCGCTGCTGCAGAGACAACTGGGAGGGACTACTGGGAAAAATCAAAAACAAAATTAATCTATGGAAACTAAGGAATCTCACTATCAATGGAAAAGCAACAATAATAAATGCACTCTGTCTATCCAAAATCATCCACACTCTGCACGTATACAACTTACCCGGACAATATCTCAAGGAGCTCAACAGAATCATCAGCAATTTCATATGGAAAAGGGACAGGGGGGCAATCAGCATAAAAACTCTAATCAGTAAACACAAACATGGGGGGGTCAATATAATGGACATCATATCAAAAAAAAGGGCACTTAGAATTAAACTAATTAAAAAATCATACAAAACAAAAACTCACCACTGCCATGGGCAGAATTTTTGAAAGCGGACCTGGAGCGTCTTGGACGCTTCAGGTCCAACACTTTGTGCCAGCTGCTCCCCCATGGAGCGGCTGGCGCATTGAATCCGTTCAGCAGGGAGGTGTGGGAAGCCTGGCAGGTGCTTCGGCCCTACGCAGTGGCTCTCCCCACGAATGCTGAACAGGTAGAGAATCTCCCGCTGCGGCTCAATCCGGATTTACACCAGAACCCTCCGGGAAAGACCTGCATACATAGTGAGTTGTATGAGAGAGCAGGCTTGAGTCGGGTGGGGGACATTTTAAACAGAAACTGGGAGATAGACGAGGAAATCATAAAAAGGGCCTTCACTTTGCATGGTGTCACCTTCCGCCGGGCCTCGGTTCGGGGGGTTTTGGGGAGGGTCAGGGAGTCTGTTCTCTTTAGGTGGGGACACCTGAGGAGGAGGTCGTCCGGCCAGAGAGACCCAGAGGAGGATCCCGTCCTCGACTTCCTGGTCACCATCGGGACCAGAGTCCGGAGGCTCACGGAGCTCAACACCCGCTCCCTGTACGGCGTGCTCATCCTGGGGAGCTCAAAAGCCAGCTGCTGAACATAAATGGACACAACTATATCCGACGCACAACATTGCATCCATCTGGGCTAACACTTTCAATTGGTACACCTCACCCACGGTCAGCAACATCGACTTTAAATTCAAACACAGAATAATATTCACCTGCATCACACTGCACCAGATACACCCCGACAGGTATGCGAGGGACTGCCCCGTCTGTGGGCTGGAGCCAGAAACATTAGAACACCTGATGATCGAATGTGGTGTCGTCGGCCCCTTCTGGACTCGGCTGGAGGACCTCCTCGCCCGGAGACTCGGCCTGAGACTCCCCCCGCCCATGGGAGAGACCTCGACTCGTCCTGGCATCTCCTATTCGGGACCCAGAAACAACGGCACATCAACATCACCCTGGTAAACCTTCTCATAACTTCAGCAAAATACACAGTAATAACAGTACGGAACATACATTTACATGACAACAGAACAGCACACGAGATATTCAAAGCACTGACGACCACGCACCTCACGCACCTCATGACACACGACAGTACACGTTTCAAAGATACATTCACTGCGCACAACACCTTCATTCACATCAACAGGTCTGGACATCTGGAACTGCGGTGGCGATTCCCCCACACTTCGACCTCTCGGCGAGGCGAAGGGCACCAACGCTCGGACCCCCATCCCGCATCTAGGCACTGGACCCCCACTGTGGCATCCCCATCCTGTTTCTCCCACCCTGGACCCCTTCATCCCCAGGTGGTAAGCTCTGAAGAAGAAATCCTGCAAAAATATATTAAGTATTTTACTTGAAATGTAAATGTAATAATGAATTTCACAATGTATAGTATTTTTGGTACAAACAGAAACATTCTCATTTCTCCAACAAAGTTGCAAAGTCACTCTTATTTTGCGGAGTTTAGTTGATTTTGCATTAATAGTTTTGCAATAGGGAATATTTCACGATGAGAGGAAATGAATGGGTTACAATCAAGTGGGGTATATGTAAACAGTGAAATAAAAAGGTGAACAGAGGGGAGTGTCCATGATTCCAGATGCAAATGAGACATTTGACATTTTGACACAAAGTAACATAAGTTACCCAATATAAACCACCCAAAAAAACTTTAGATAAAAGCGAAGAACAATTGAGTGAATTAGATAACATCTCACCATGCACAAGTTCTAAACACACTCTATATTATAATCTTTAAGCAACAGGCAGTTCCAGCATCAGTTGTTGTTGTGTTACTGGGCTGTGCTAATAAAATTGAATTTAGCAGCAAATTATCTATTTGATAAAAGAAATTGGGGATTGCAAAGGAGTGGTGGGAAAGCTGCCAAACAACATAGGATGGTAGGTACTGAGGTGGTGAGAAAGATAAAGGGAGCAAAGTTCAGTTCAAATGTAGGTACTTTGTAACATTGATTACTCCAAAAGTTCACAGTAAAAGTACTTGTTACTATGGTTAGTAGTAGTAGTAGTAGAGGTACTCAGTAGATTAGCACAGCTTTTATGTTCTACTCTTGGGGAGTATTTTTTTGGTGTATTGTTGTTTGCTCAAGTCATCTTGACTCTTGGTTTAAACCCAAGATGTTTTCAAGATGGCTGCCAGTGACAGCAGCAGTTGACAGATGACAGACCATCTTTATCAGTTTTGAGAGGTACTTTTGGATAAACTCTCTTCATAATAAAGCAACCAACTGAAGAAAAGTTTGTAAAGCAGATTCTGGGGATTGCTGGGAGTGGATTGATGATGATGAAGAAGATACTTGGTGGATTGAGAACAAGGCCACAGGAGCTGCTACCACCAAACTCCAGGAGTTAATCTTCATCAAACTTGCTATGGCTAATCGAGAGGACAAAGATGACCTGCAGTATATCTCATGACCAGGTTCATGAACTAATGGAGCAGCAAAAAGCATTTTACAAAGACGTGCTACGGCAACAGGAAGGTCATTTCAAGGCTTGTGTGAAAACTATGATGGATAGTACAAACTCTATAGTAGATTCTATCCTAAAAGATCTACAGGAATTAAAAACCAGCTTACAGTACACAAAAGGAAATAAATGATCTGAAAGTTCCTAGTATAAACCTGTCATCTAATTGCAAATCGACACAAGATGATATACATAAGCTGCATGATATACATTGCCTTTTTACAGTATGATAAGCTGATTGTACACAAAAAACACTAAACATTTGGAAAATGGTACCTGTTGGTATGAATATCATAGCTGTAATAAATGCCTGGTATAGCCCAGTTCCAAACAAAAGCCTGAAAGTTTCTCACTTAAATATCTGTAGCCTAAAACACAAAGTACATGAAATAGAAAATCTGTTGCAACACTAGTAATATTCAGAGACTCACTTAGATTGCTCTTTTGGAAATGAAGAACTAGCAATACCTAAATGACAAAAAATAAATATGGTGGGTGTGTGGCCTTCTACATTCAAACTAACATTTCTGTAAAACTCAGGGAAGGTTTTATGATAAATAAAATATTAATATATTATATTATAATATATTATATATATAATATTATATTATATATATATTATATAGATCTAGAGGCCTTTTGGATTCAAATGTGTGTTCCTCATATAAAACCCATCCTAATGGGGTGCTGTTACCTCCTTCCTCAAACTCAAACTGGTAATATATTAGATAAGGTGTGATTTAAATATGGAAGTTGTGTTCACAGGGGACTTAAACATTAACTGGCTAGATGAAAAGTGTTCTATAAAGAATGATCTGACCACCATAACTGATGCCTGCTACCCAAAGCACGGTGACACAGCCCACATGCATTGCTACAAACAGGGGTTCAAGTACAGCAACCTCCATTGATCATATTTTCTTATCGGTGAATGTCAGTTACACCAAGGCTGTGTCAATACCAGTAAGCTGTACTGATCACAATATGGTTATCATTGCTAGAACAACTTCCTAAAACAAGACCTAAAATTATATTCAAACAAACAATCTTATAGAATTCTTTTTACAGTAAGCTTATTTAGTGGATATTCATTTGAATAGTGTATTGAGTAGAAATATTCCAACACAACTTTTATTGAATGTGGTGTTATGATCACAAAACCCAAATCCCAAACCCAATCATTTACAATTTTTTTTCTGCAGTAAAGTGTTCAATCTCAGGAAAACAGTGGCAAATACAACAAATAGTATAACTGTAGATGTTTAAAAGAATTAATGAAAAGCAAGTCCTGTCAGTTTACGTTTTCTGAGTTTCGAGCTGCAGCTGACTATATTGCTGGTCCACTTTGTCACATACTGAATAAGGGTCTGAAAACAGCCACTTTTCTAAAGGCCTGGAAGGAGGCTAAGACCATACCATTTCCAAAAGACAAGAAAAAAAGCCATTTTGTGGCCCAAACAGTTGCCCTATAAGCTACCTATATGCTACCTGCTTTAAGCAAAATATTTGAAAAAGCAATATTTGAGTAGGTATGTATATGTATATGTATATGTATATGTATATGTATATGTATATGTATGGACAGATGGATGTCATCTGTTTATTTGTTACTTTTCATTGCTAAAAACATTGTGGATGAATAAGGTCTTGTTGTACAACTACATAATATTCTTTGTTGAATGGATGTTAGGATGTTGAGTTTACCATTACATTTTAAAACAAACAGCCACTGGTCTGGACCATAGGCTAATTGTGGACAGCAGGTCTATTTAACAGACTCAGTTCTCTCAACGTTTCCATGGAGTTAAAGACAAGACATGCAGGATGTGTGTTTGATTAAATAAGAGATGTCCTCTGGGATGGTGGCATATTGTGAGAGATAATGTGAATAACTACCACACTGCACATTTAATAAAATATACAATAAATAGGCCATTACACTACCATTTCAGAAGATGTATTCTTTCTTCCAAACTTGTGTTAAATGTCTGTACTGGTAAACAAACATGGAGGCTGCCGACAGTGAGGTTGCACAGAGAGGAATGTGTGCTTTCTGTTGGTTAAAAGTAAAAATGGATTGTCCAATCAGAGAACTCCTACAGACACAGCAGAGGAGACTCAAACTCTGGGTTTGAGAAGAAATTAGAGACTAGTTAGGTTGACAGTTTGAACAAAAAAACCCATACTTTACCTCCTTCCAGGGTTAACCCTCCTGTTATGTTGAGGGTCAAATTGACCAGTTTTAAAATTAAAAAAAAAGTAAAAGTATTTTTTCGGTATGAAACTTCTTCTGCTTTGCTTAATTACTGTAATCAACATATAAAGTGAAAATGGTTCATGTCACATATTTACAACCCCTCACATAGATTCTGTTCAGGTCAATTTGAACTGGCAATCAAAGTGGAAGCTAAAAGGGGTCAGAAGAAATACTATGTTGCTTTGTAAATGTGAGATATTTCCCCCATAATTCACACAGTTTTCTGTGTTAGACATGTCAGTCAAAACTGAGAATAAGTTTGTAGTTTTTTTTCCATGCATTGCCAATAAAATATTTTCATTTCGGACCACCTGAAATTGTTTGGATTTTCATTTTGTTAATGGATACTTTGTGATTGGGCATTTTAAAGAAAACATTTCTGTTTATGTCAATGCGTTGTAGTCCTATTTACCACACAATACAAAAACTAACATGTTTATTGGCCTACCTTTAGTAGAAAGGTCTAAAATGGTAGATTTTTCACAGCAGTGTGCGAATGCTGACAGACACTTTCATAAACCTGCTAATAGTGTGTCACATTTAGATGATAAAATGTCATTTTTAAGAGCTTTTAAAGTCTTTCTCCAAGTGCTTCATTGTGCAGGCATTCTCAGATGTTCTGTCACTTGAGGAGAGGCTGTAGTAGTGGAGTTTGAGCATAAAGATTTTATACAGTTGCTCCATGTTTCAGAAAAGGCGCTTTAGCAAAACTGTAACGTCTCTTTGCGTCTGAGCAAAAAGAAGGAATAAAAAGGAGCACTGCATTGGACTTGACACCTGGTTTCTTTTGTTGGACTGCAAAACAAGCACTAGTCAGTGGGCCCACGTACGCACCCCTTACTGATGCAGAAGTAGGCTGCATAAATAACAGCACTCACTTGTTTGGACATTTAAAAAAAAAAAAAAGTATTTTCACTTCCCATTGCTGTAATAGTGTTTCACTTTTTCAGGGAACACTGATAAGCCCCCTTTTTTGTATGGTTTTGTATGGGACATCCAAAATACATTGTTCGCCGGTCCTGAATTCTGAGTTTGAGCATGTTCAGGGGGTGATATTAGTGCTCAAAGTGCAGCTTAAAAAAAAAAAAAAAAAGCAATTACAATAGAGCCTAATAATAATTCAAGCAGATACAAAAGGCCCAGTGACAGCTCAGGCCTAATTATAATAATAAGTTGTAAAAAAAAGCCCCTTGTACTGTCTAGTATCATGGCAGTAGATTGAACAATCTGGCAAGAACTGGGTGAAAAACTAGGCTTCTTATGCTGCAGACCTGATGAGGGAATGAGCAGCAGCTGTGTCACACAGGTGATCATCAGGTGAGGGGCAGAGTGATCCTGTTCACAGACAAGAGAAGGATATAAAAGGGAGTCATGGCACAAGCCGTGACAGGTTTAATTGCTCAAATAAACCAAATATGGCAAGTCCATTTCAAGTTATATCCAAAATGGCTGAACTGAAACATGAAAAAGCTGGGACAGGTGAAAAGGGCTAAACAATAGTCCCCATTAAATCATATGATTTCACGGAACCTCTCATCAGCCTAGTTTTGCATGAGCTAAATGCTAAGTTGGGCTACATGTCTAATCAACACTAAAACTGCTCAAAGTGAACAGGAGAAAAGTAGAAGATCTAACACTGAGAAGAATATAAAAGACTCCTTTTTGCACATGTGCCTTCACATTTAAGAAAACAGCATGAAGAATTCCCTTTATCAGAGCCAAATCAGAACTAGCACAGATGCGCATCCCCCTCACATGTGTGTTGTCAGGAAGTCAAACCCCCATGAGACTGTTTATTCAAGAAGAGTCAGCCAGCTTTTAAAAACCATTTGTCAGGAAATAGCCCCAAAAATTAAAGACAGCTATTGCTCAATGACTCATTATAGGCAATGGATCAAGAAACTGATGATAAAGGTGTACCTAGCGTGTCAGAAACGGCAGACTTCCTGATCATTTCTACATTAAAAGAATGGAAGCTTTTAGAATTGTTAAATGTAAATGAATGGATTCTCAAGTCTCAGACTGAGTGAGTGGAGGAAAAAAAACGTATTAGAATCACTTGCAGAAATAACAGATTTTAAGTTGTTTTGTGTTTTGTTTTGTTTTTTTAAACAAATTGAAGCAAATGTAAAATACAAAACAACTCAACAGTCCTCCTGTCTGCTTTAAATGAAAGCCACAACTAACATTAAAATGAAACGGTTTGAAATGACCAAATACTTAAGGTTTCTTTATGAAACAAGGCTTTCTAAACTTTTTTGAGACACTTTACTGCAAGAATTCCCAAATTACATCTAAATATATTTCTAAATATTTGACAGGTTTTAAGAGAAATCTACATTTAATTCATTACATTCCAAGATGGCTGCATCTGCAAGTCACTGCTCAGAGGCCCGCCACAATCCAACTAAACTCGACAGGATTTAATATAATCTGCCTGAAACAACAAATCTGATCAATCAATTGAGCAATGAATTGTGAGTGGTATTGTGAACTATTTTTAAACCAAAGCTGGATATTGGGACCTTGAGCATTGTTATGCAATTTACACCAATGGCAACCAAACAATTGCCTGAAGAGCTGGAGGAAATTTAAAAAAAATCTGTCAGAGGAGATGAACAAAGTTGTAAAACAAACCTCATGGGTTTGATGGATGAAATACGGGAACTGAGAAAAGATGACCCTCAGTCAAAAAGATTGAACAACTTGAACATAGGATTGATGATGTAGAACAGCAAACTAATAGAATAAATAACATCATAATCACTGGATTAGAGACAAAGCATTGCAGTTGGAACAAATGAAGGTGAGATTCTCCAGGTGAGGAATTACACACTTGAACAACAGCTCCTGCTATTTCTAAGACGCAAAAACATCACTTTGGATGAACAGTATCTCCAGTTGCTATACACACTATACATGAAGCCATCTACAGTGGTACAGTTAACATCAAAACAAAAGACTGACCTTTTGCAACAATTGAGACTAAAGGCACTGGAGTCTACATAAATGAACATTTAACCAAGAAAAACGCGGAAATAGCAAAATGTTAAATACTGAAGTGAAGGTGTACATTTGGACAATTAAAGCAGAGATCAATCTTGAAAGAACTGTAAAACTGCTTCAACAGATTTTCTATTAAGAAACTAAACCTAAAAGATATTAAAATTAACTTACTAAATGATAAAATTCACAGAACTAAAACACCTTGGATTAGTCATAGATCACCAACATAAAGGGTGAATTCTTTGTTTTTCTAGACTGTTTTTTTTTTTTTTTTAGCCCTATATCCAATCTTTAACTACAAACCAAGGATTTTTGAAATAAACAGCCATGCAGTCATCTACAGGATAATTTATTTGAAGATTTTCAGTCAGGATTTAGACCACACCACAGAAACAGCTTTAGTAAAGTTCACCAATGATCTTTTTTAATAGCTTCAGAATACATAAAACTGACAACAGAACTAGAACAGGTGGAAAAGGAAAAATGTGCGGGGGCAACTTTACGGGCAAAGGCCCAATATACGGTGGAGGGGGAAAGGTCCACGGCCTTTTTCTTTGGACTGGAGAAAAATAAACAACAGAAACAATATATTCACCAACCTAAAAAATCAACAAACAGGGGAGGCAATAACAGAACAGGAAGAAATACTCAAACAAATAGAAAATTATTACACAAAACTGTTTGAAAAACCAATAAATGAAATAGACATGGAAACAATAATTAATGCAATAGACAGAAAATTAACTGAGGAGGATGCAAATCATTGTGAACAAGAAATTACACAAACCGAAATAACAGCAATTCAAAATCTAAACAAACACAAGCCCGGGGGAGGAAGGCCTCATGGCTGAGTTTTATCAGACATTCAAAACAAACTTGGCACCGATTTTAGCAGTAGTTTTTCAGCACATCAGGTTTCAAGGAAGGGCAGTTGACATATTCACATGGGGCATCATTAAAATAATACACAAAAGGGGAGGTCACTGATTTGAGCAACTACAGGCCAATCAGCTTAACACTGACTACAAAATACTAAAACAATGGCAAACAAATTAAAGCAGGTGATAGGGACAGTGGTAGGGAATACACAAGCATCCGGTATTCCAGGGAGAGATATCAGATACAATACTCACAATAAAACACATGGTCAGACATATACACCAGACATCAGGCATACACATCACCATAGACTTTAAAAAGGCATTCGACAAGGTCAACCATACTTTTCTTTACAGACTGTTAAAAATTTGGGTTCAGAAACAACTTCATCACTACCATCCAATCCCTGTACAGTACTGCAACAAGTGCGGTTAACATCAACGGGCAATAACGGGCAGCTCCCCCTCCAGAGATCTGTGAGGCAGGGCTGTTCTTGCTTCAGGTTCAGGCTCTGGTTCAGGGCTTGACTGTGCTGATATAATAAGAACAACTGTACAAGTACTAATGTAGAAATCCTTTAGGGAGTTACATGTGTTGACTTTCCCAAAAAAGTGTGGCAATAAGTTGTACAAATTGTGCAAGGTGTGAATTTTCTTTATATTCCAATAAAATATTTACAAAATTTATCCGCACTCAGCATCATCTTGTCCTTCTACATTGACCTCTGCCACTGATATGTCAGGCTCCCAATCTGGGTCTGAGTCATCATGCCTGAAAAGATAGAAAAACAGAGGTTTGGTTCTGAGTCACCAATTTACACTATTTATCATTTACAAACCAAACATGTATGTATTTTATTTGAAATTTTTACCAATTACACACAGGTACAGTTCACATACAGCTCGCTGTGTGTTCAGTGTGGTGTCAGTGTCATACAGAGGTCTGGTTCCATAAAACCACTGCTACCATACAATGTTCGTCAAAATATTTGATCTAAAATGAAGTAGCACTTATCAAGAACGGGATCCAGCCCATCCGAATACATGTCCTCCATGACGGAGTCCACTGCCGAAACATAGCTTTCTGCCTCGGACAAGTCTTCGTCCGAGAGGTCGCTCGCTCTCTTCGTACACTCATCCATCGCTTCTTCTATGCTGTACTTTACTTTTTTGGTGCGTTTCGCCATAATTTCTTTCTCTTCTCTCAAAACAACCAAAAAGCAGCAAGATGCACAATTGCGAACCAAATAACTCCATCAGCGGAGTTTGTACTATATAAAGAAATGTGCTCTGCTGCCAATTGGCCAGTGTTACATGCAGCGTAACGTTGTGTAGCACACACAATTCTAAACTGGTTTGCTCTGTAAAGTAAATAATGGCAGATACCACTATGAGACACCCATGTGTCAAATTACGCACAAAGCCCCAGGAGCAACTGAATGTTCGTTACGCATGGCTGGCTTATTGCATGTTCACAAGTGGGCAAAACAAACTATAGATCTACTTGGTCAGCTGCTCGTTGGCTATACGGCTGTAGCATCACATTGAGCGTCCAACCTAACCGACTGAATCAACAGGGGTGGGAGTTGACGTGAACGTTCAACTTTTCTGTAACACTTATTGGACGTCACTGGGTGTCACCCCGAACCCTGAACTGGCCAAAATAAGTGTCAGTCAGAGGCTACACACTTCCGTTTAGCATTGTATAGCAACGGACACTACTTTTTATAGTACATACCAGGTAATATTGCTGTCAGTAATGGAAAAAAAGTTGGAGCTGATCTCGAGTTGGACGTATGCTAACGCAGTTTATTGGGCCTTTGTGGATCTTACACCTGTTTTGGACTAAATGTTTTACTGGATTATATTCAATGGACTATCACGGGCGGAATGAGACCATATTTGTGGGGATTCATTGATATCAGACAGCCAGCCATCAAAGGTAAAAAGTCAGATTTGTACTGTTTTGCTTTTCTGAAAAATGGCTTTGTTGGCAGTGCTGTGGTTATTGCTTATCAAAATGGTTTATATCACATGAAAGAGGAGACTCTTAGCTTTCATTTGATGTCTTGGTTGTGATGGGGCTTTTGGGGCATTTGTCACATAGCGCCTCAATCGCCAGACGGCGCTGACGAACTGGGCCCGGGCCGTTGAAATGGTAACCAAGCTTTTACAACTGCATTTTTTTTTCCACCTGAGCAACATAGCCAAAATTAGGAATATCTTATCTAAAAGTGATGCTGAAAAACTAATCCATGCATTTGTTACATGGAGGTTAGATTACTGTAATTCTCTGCTGGCAGGGTTCCCAAATAACTCCATAAAAAGTTTTTAGCTCGTCCAAACGCAGCAGCTAGAATACTAACAGGAACAAACAAACGAGGGCACATTACTCCAGCGTTGGCTTCCCTTCACTGGCTTCCAATAGAATTCAGAATTAAGTTCAAAATCCTTCTCACTTATAAGGCCCTCAGTGGGAAGGCCCCGTCCTATCTCAGAGACCTCCCACAGAGCTGATCCTAACAGAACGCTTCGTTCTCAAAATGCAGGGCTACTAGTCGTTCCTAGAGATACCAAAAGTAAAATGGGAGGTAGAGCCTTTGATTACCTGTTTTATGGAATCATCTCCCAGCTCTTGTTAAAGAGACAGACAGTTTCTACATTAGATAAGGGCTTATGGTCAGGACTTATACAGTAGATGAGAAGCTGCTCTAGGCACAGACGCTGGGGAAGTATGACACACTGAGCTTCTATCCTCTGGCTCCAGACTCTTGTGACATTAGTTTACTTATCTTCTTAGTTCATTGCTGTTCACAAGTTGTCCCTCTGTCCCACTCTCCTCTGGGGGAGTGGACACTGTTGCAGGTGTCCAGCTGCTGTTAGACGTCCCAGTGATGACTGGACCTTAGCTGTGCCCCATCTTTGATCCTGTCCCGACCCATGGACCCCTCCTGACCCCTGTTCCTCACTCAGTGAACTGTTCCTACCAATATCATGGACTATATTCATATAAATTGTCATTCATTTGCACATATGGACTATTTGTCAGTAACTGTCCTGGACACATCTATTGCATGGCCTGTCCGTTCTGGGAGTGGATCCCTCATCTGTGGTTCACCTGAGGTTTTTTATATTTTTCCCAGCTGGGTTTTTTGAGTTTGTCCTCAACATGATGGAGGGTCTAAGGACAGGGGATGTTGTCCTGTTTGCATATTTACTGCCCGTTTTGTGAAGCCCTTTGAGGCAACTGTCGTTGTGATACTGGGCTACACTAATAAAATTGAATTTTCACATTTCATACTGCAATAGTTTGGGCGCATTAAAAATCAATCAATAAAAAATATGGACAAAAAGCTAATCCACTACCATCAATGTAACATCCTTAAGAAATGCAAGCTTTTTTGGTCATTTGTTTTCTCAAATTAATTTTCAAGTGCATTAATAATTTAGCACCTGAGCCACTTTGTTGCTGTTTTGTCTTAGGATAAATGTACAGAGTCACCAGAAGTGCCACAAACAAACTGCAAATGAACATACTGCAGGACAACTTTTGCATTTATTGAATGCTCAACTCGTAACATTCAACAAACATCTTCCCGGGGGTTAGAGCAAGAGGATCTTCAGACTTTGGTTTATACACCTTCTGGAGGTTCTGCCTCCAGTTCTTCTAAACTCCTCCTACCTTAACTTGATCTTAATTGTGTCATGAGTTCCCCATTAAAATGTATTGTGGTTCTTCCCAGATTATAACACTATTAGTTTTCAGCTTTTTTGTTACGTGACACCATTATCTTTAAGCTTTGTTGTTACTGTTTTTTTGTTTTTTTTGTTTTGTTTTTTTTATTAAAATGGAAAAATTTGCATAGTTAAATGTCTCATCATTGGGAGTTCCTTTCCAGGTCTCCCTGTATGGGAGGGGAGACTGACATCAGCCTTCTTGATGATGTGGTACTAAAAAACCTCTTATTGCTGTGTCTAATTTCCTGACCTTTTTTACTTTGTTTTTCAGATCTTGTGCTTCAGGGCCCTGGGCCCTGGGCCACATGGGCTTGTGATGTTACAATAGTCTTGGCTTAATTTGGTCACATGGATCACCTTTCCATTATTACTGGGTACACTCATGGTTACATTTGGCCTATGGCCGTAAAATTCCGCCTTATTCGCGAACTCCATTTAACCTTCCACCGGGCTCCTTTTGGTGGAAACTCTCCAGATGTAGACCTGCACTTAAACAAGGCAATGTATAAAAAGCTTTGGAATGTTTTGCTCTTTCACATTGCTTTCTCTTACAAGTCATATGAATCATACAACGTAGATATGATACTGGTAAGTATCTTGAACTGCTATGCATCAAATGCTGTGGTTGACTAACACCAGATAGCCTGACCCCACTGACACAATTAAAATGTAAACACAGCTACAACATGACGACTAAATAGACACTAGACGCTACAGTGACTGGGCTCTACACTCTTCCACTCTACAATACCATCTGAAATTAAGATTATAACTGATTTCAAAATGTTCACTTCCAGGCTTAAGGTGTGGCTCAAGATAAACCAAAACAGTTCTCATTTTTAAATGTTGTGATTATTTTGTAGATGTGAGTATCATTGAATGTTTTTATACACTGGTAGTGTTTTTATGTTTATATTGTAATGTAGAAAAGCCCAACAAAGGACAGGAGTTGGAAATTAGCTTAAGCTATAAACTTTTCTATGTGGCACATCAGTTGCAGGTTTAATATTTGGAACTATGTTTGACTGCATTGTCCCTGACAAATAAAAAAACAAATATTGAGCTGGTATGCTGGTAAATGGGTTTGGATAAATATTAAAGGGCATGTGAAAGACTGATACATGTATGTAAAAATAACACTGGGACTAACACAAGTTTTACAGGAGTGAATATAACAATAGAAGCATCACACATGCCCATGTGTGATCTTGACACCCTTTCCCTACATAAATATAGAGAACAGTGGACTTGATAAACAGCATATACATGAACAAGTGCAGCTGTTGTACAAAAGGAATGCTGAAACTTCTGATCAGACAGAACATAAGTCATAATAATGAAAATGACATTGACCAAGAAACTCACTATTGGAATCTTGAAATAAACTGAATGTTGTACAGATTGAGAATTTAACTCTAATGTGAAATTAACTCTAATGTGAAATTGCAAGGGGCTTTTACGATGATACATTTTAATAGTCTATATAAATTACTCTTTTGACAAAATGTGTGTGTGATTGCAGTATCTGAGAATAGGCTGAATGATGGGAAAATGTCAGAAATAAATTTTGAAGAAACAGAAAGAATAGCACAGGAGGAGCTGCTCTTTATGTTCAAGCTTTAAGTGTTAAAGTAAATCATTGACTATTAATGTCTTCAATGACTCAAAAGCTCACCAGAAAGCAGTCTGAATGTGTAAGTGACAATGATATTGCAGACATGACAAAGAAACCTCCAGTGACACGTTATCAGTTGTGAGCTTTAAATGACAGAGCCTCAAATCTTTTTTTTTTTTTTTTATTTAAAAGCTAATATGTCTGTGCAGAGTATTATTTTACAAGCATCTTTAACAAGAACAACTCTGAATTCCTTGATAAATAGGATTGGGCTGGAGTTGGGGAAGAAATCTGACTTCTTTCAACTAAACAAAGCCAGTTAAGCGAGGATTCTCAACATTCTGTACAGAATACAGAAGGTCTGGACATACAGAGTACAGTCCATTCTAAGGGCGGCAACTGAATCCACTCAAGAACCGGTTCTAAAATTTACGATCCATCAGAATTGTATGCTGCATGTCACAGCCATGTGAAGAGTCAGAAAACGCACACTGTCCCTTGTATTTTCCTTTTATCGGGCACCTTAGGACAGCATCCTACGCATTTGTGAGTCATCTTAAATTTTCTTACGTTCAAACATTTCATCGCAAAACCCTAACCCTCTTCTGGTCCAGAGTAAAACAGCTTACAGCACCTGGTATTCCCAGGTGGTCTCCCATCCAAGTACTAACCAGGCCTGCCCTGCTTAGCTTCCGAGATCCGGCATTTTTTTATTTATTTTTTTATCTTTTATTATCAAAAATATCATTTACATCTTATATACAATATTTACACAAAAACAAACACAACACAAAGCAAATCAAGGGGATCAGGAGTAGGGGGAATCACCATTGCTTTTTTGTGAGTAGGTCCATCAGATTAACCCCCCCATCCTTACGTTTATTAATGTTTTTAGAGAGATTGAAGCCCTGTCCTTCTTCCATATAAAATTACTGATTACTTTTTTTATTTCTTTTAACTGTTCCCCTGGCAGATTAATGATGCATGAAGACTGTGGATTAGTTTGGACAAACCCCACTCCACAAAGATGAAACGAGGGGGGAAGTTAACTACACATCCCAATAATGGACTAGAATACCATCACTGCTAAGTAAATTTTAGAAGAAGGAGCTCTATGCGATACTCAAGACTCCAATACTCTCATTCAGAAGATTGAACAATGTTCTACAGTATAGCTATTCTATACGTGTTTTAAATGACTCACCGACAGCAACATCTCACAAATCAGTGCTTTTAGCCAAACGTTGGGCCTGGTTCTGGTCCTGTTCTGGGCAAAAAGACCACCAAAACCCCATCGTTTTCATGAAGTAATGGGCCTTACTGGGCATAATAATGGATTTGTGCAAGTTAGTTATGCAGCTTTAAGTTTCGTTTCTTCCAAAGGTAAAAATCTGAAATGTGCCAAAGCCATTCTTTTACCTCAACGTATGTATGAATAGCCACTGAGCTGCATGAAAGCCAGTCAGCCTTTTCAAGTGCAAGTATTTGCAGCCTAAGGCCCTCACATGTATGTATAATTATTTGAAACACCTGAACAGGGACTTGAACCCTGGACCCTCAGATTAAAAGTCTGATGCTCTACCGACTGAGCTACCCAGGCTCTGCAAGTCTAAATTTTGTCAAGTTTCAAGAAAATTTTGTGACTAACTCTAAGCTGTAAAAGAATCCCAGTCAGTTCTAGTGGGAGGACAAGCAGAGGAATGTAGTTCTACAACCAGTTTCCAAAGAAATTGTGAGCAAACATGTATCTCTTCTTTATAGTTGTGCCAGGAGGTGCTTTAGATAGGTCCTAAAAGCTGGATTACAGTCACACTTGGAGTCTGAGCAAATTTCAAAGGGAGTAGTGGAGGATTTCAGTTACTGGGATTCCTTACATGGAAGATCTCCAAAAGTAACTTTGGAGACATGGTTATATTCTACTGAGGCAGCTGTAGAGGACACTGAGGTGACTCCAGCATTGATTTAACCTCAGATTTCCTTGCCAATCATTTGTCTCCATGCAATGCCGAAACCCGGGATTGAACCAGGGACCTTTAAATCTTCAGTCTAACGCTCTCCCAACTGAGCTATTTCGGCTCTGTACAAGCACTTCACCTTCAGAGAACAGGCGGACACGGCTTTAAAGTCTGGCGATCTATCAATGGAGCTGAGGCTCTGAAAAAAAGAGTATGCGCCTTTTCACTGGAAGTCATCCTTAAGTGTCCATCTATGCTATTACTCTGTTCAAAGTAAGTGAGAAGGTTCACAATCCTGGATTGACCATTTATATTTTATCAACACCAAAACAAACACAATAAACATTTCCAGTATGATTAACATTATACATATTCACTCACTCAAAGAAGAACTACAATCTCTGACACTGGTCTTAGAAACACTTTAGCTGTCCCATGTTTGACTATGCACACTTCCACTTTGCGGATCTTCTTGTCACAGCTGGGTAAAATTTTAACTTCTAGTCCTAAAGGCCATTCAATTCTGTTTGCTTGGGCATCCTTCAACAGAACTACATTTTCTTTTGACTTTTGGCCTACTTTCAGTCCATTTTGTGTGATTTTGCAAGGTAAACAAGAACTCTTCTTTCCATCGTTTCCAAAATGTGCTGTACAACTGTCCAAAGGAAAAGTTTCCAGAAGGGGCAGAGACTGTGCTCAAGTTCTGTATGAGTAACATGGTCGGAGTGAGTATTGTTGGACATTGGGGGTCAGTAGATATTGGAACAAGAGGCCTTGCATTAATAATAGCCATTATCTTGGCCATGAATGTGCTTAAAACCTCATGAGTGAGACATATCTGTCAAGTTTTCAACAACATTGCATCTAGGATACGCCTGGCCATCCCGATTAGACTTACACCCCACCCCCCACCCTGGCTACAATGTAAATGATCTGTTCTGTTCCCTGTAACAAAATAAAAAATAAGAATAATCTTCAATTGTAGAGCTATAATAAAAAGCGTATAAAGCTATACTTACCGTGTGACTGCCCCCTCTAAAATAAAGTTCAAGCCAGGACCAAGCTCCATGAGCCTGGCATAGAACCACAGCCTCACAAGGGGTCTGGATCCACTCAGAACCGGCTAAAAGAGCGAGACTGGACGCCCCCAGGCCCACAGTAAACATGAGGGGAGCTGGCCAGAACGCGGCTGCATCAGCCTAAGTCTCACAGGGGGTCTGGAAACACTCAAACCTGGACTGTGGCTTCAGCTGGTTTGAGGCTAAAACCTGGTGAGCATATCTGTTAGTATTATTTGTTACAAGGTTCCAAAACAAATCACCCACAAAGAGACAGAAAGAGATGAACATTTGTCAGATCTCTCTCCCCTGTATAGCCAACACGTTCATCAAAAGGCTTTATCCACTCCTGATAAACTTCCAGGTCTCTTATGTGTTCCCAGCCCTCATCACTGGTGATGGGCGTAAAGCAAAAGCCTCTCCCACACTGGCCTCCTCTCCCTCTTCTGCTAGAAAAAGTCTCACCAATGCATAGTGCCCTTTGTAGACCACCAGAAACTTGAAGCACAGGGTCAACAGCGTGGCCAGAAAACCGCTCACCCCCACTGGCACCTTCGCTGGCGCTGCTGTCCTCACCCTCCTGTAGTTCAGAAGGTCTCTCGGAGTCAGAGTCCGCAGCAAATGGAACTACAGTTTCATGAAATGTCTTCTATTCTCTCAAATGAAGAATGAGCAAATGAAGAAGCAAGTGTGAGAACAAACAAACGCTTTGTTTGACAGTGTAAAAAGAAGCACCACATGTCAATAATTACTTGGTGATTACTGTCTGGTGACCTTTGGCCACACACCGAATTTGAATGCATTGTTGCTGTTGATTTATTTATTTACTTATTTAGTTATTTTATTTTGTCAGGGACAATGCCCATAAGAGGAAACTTTACTTTGGCGCTTAAAGGGTTAATATGTACCTCTGACCAACACACAGGGGCATTGCTAACTACTTAAGTATAGTTTATTCAAACAGTGGTTACTTCGCAAACAAGGAGGTGCGGTTTGGAACCAAATAGAACACACCTTCAGCAGCTGGTTACCTCCAGAGGACTCCTCCCAAAGAAGGATCCTGGTGATTAGGAAACGTGCAGCACATGAGTTACTGATTAGTGGCAGGTGTCAGTGAACAATAGAAAGCCTCATACAGGCTCTGAAAAGTTCAAAACATGCCCCTTTGTCTTTATAAAGAGCAAGACTGTTGTTCACTGAGCCAGTAGAAAAGAGAATGATGTGGGACCATAGGTTTTCATTAAAAGAGCACTGTTTATTGGTATTAACTTCTCAACCTACTTGAAATCTTATATTCTTAAGCACATGTGCTCCACCTGGTTACTAAATCTCTCTGGCTACAACACAAATAATAACCAATCCCTGGTTTCTTCAAAAGACCCAAGCTCCTGGGACACTATTGACTCCATAAAACAGGCTCATCCTGAGTCACACTCAGTCACTATGAAAACTTATTCAGGTGACTTGGCCTGGTCTGTAGCAGGCTTGAGGTCAGGCTTAGCCCAAACATTTGGTGAATCAGACCATAATACACATGAAAAATGATCTACATGACAGTTTCAGTATTTAATAATGATATTATAGTCATAAATAGCACATGTATTTTACAGGTTTGGTGATCACTTATGGATTTTTTTGAGATATGTAGTTAAAAGAAACACTTTTTGGAGCGTTTCTTTACTTAAACCATGTCATTAGCAAATCAAATGATGTCTGTATGGGGTTATTCTTGTGTGCAGCTAATAGCGCTTTGTGACTGCTAAAACACGATTCTGCATTACTGTTATATTAGTGTTTGCAGAAGTGGGCGTTAGCCATAGTTTTTCATTGATGTTTTGCCAACACCGCTTATCAAGTCTGAATGTGTGAGCATAGAGCAGACTTAATGGAACAGGTTAAGCCCTGACAGCTATGTTTACACTAAAGCAAGCTAGAATTTGGGCTGTGAGTGAGTTTTTTGGACACCCTCAGCTCTAATTTTAGAACCCAAAGGCAGCTCAGACAATGCAAGGCCAAAGAGTTCCTCTTTCCTGTAAATCTGATTTGAATTAAATAAGATTTAATTTAATTCAAATTTCAAACAAAGACATGTTCTGGAGCAGTACAAACCTATGGAAATATAGACTTATATAGACCACCACTGTTAAAATAACTTTCCTTTTTTGTGTGATCTTTTCACTTTTAGTGATTTGGCCATTTGTCAACACAAAGGACAAGGAGGAATACTTTGACAGCCTTGGTCACCCTCCAGAAATCAGCAGATTATTGTTAGAACAGTTCTCACAAACAACGGTATACCATAGGTTTTATTTTTATTTTTTAAGAGAGGGGTTCAGAGTTGGTTCTCCAACATGTGGACAACTACTTTCTACTTGACCTTGACTGAATCAAGCCTCCGTGAAAACACTAGGATGAGGAAATGCCCACCTCTGAAAATAATACACTGAGCAAAGAAAGCTGCAGAAATAGGCTGCATTTTGTCTCAGTTTGATGGAGCATTACCCCTAATTTCCACTGAGTACATCTCACAGCACACTCTGCAGCAAATAAGCTTCTGTTGTAGTCAATGAGTGCGTTTCCACAGCATCCACTGCGTAGTCTCTGGTCCACAGCGCTCAAGAGAATCAGCAGTTCCATTTTCCTGCGAAGGCAAAGCCAGTTCACACCAAACCAGAAAGTTAATGAGCACAGCATACGGATTTTAAAAAGTAACTGCAACTTGATTTATAAAGTACATTTAAAAAAACAACCAGGTTGACCAAAGTGCAGTACAATCAAATACAACACAAAAGACAATAAAAATACATTTAAAAAATACATGCACATTTGAAGAATAAAAGAGCGATCAGAAGGAAAGAAGCTTCAGTGGTGTTGGGAGGTATGTCAAATACTATTGTATTAAATATATTTTATATACTTATTTTAAATCTGAAACTGTAACTTCTGTGATGGTAGGTCTACAACTGAGCAGTCAAACTGCTGGAGCGATGCATGAGGCATTGCTGGAATCAGTGCAAACAATGGTGGAGCTGAGCCACTTTGAAAAACTGCAGGCAACACGTCAATTTGAGGAGATCCTTGCTGCCAACCAGGAACCACAAACAACTGATGAAGAACCCTGGCCTCATGGTGAAGTAGCTTTTGATGCTAATGACTGTTATGGTGCAGTGAGCACCCCTGTAGTATTGAATAGTGATCGAGTGTTGTTGCCTTGTGTTGAGAAAACTATTCAGTGGATCTTTGTGTTACACCTGATGTGTCAGACACCTGTGTTGGATTTAGACAGTATTACCAGCCTCTTTCCTGACATTATCTTCACTATCTCCAGGTCTGAGTAAAAACGACTTAATTTTATCAGCATCTGATTTGCATAGTTTAAAAAAAAAAATCTTTCTCAAACTTCAAATCAACCACAGTCCCCTGCTACAGCTGCTAATGCTGATATTCATTTATTTAATACACTAGACTACCTTACTCTAGTTTCCAGACAGATAAACAGACACACACTACCACATAGATCAAATTATAGAAGTATTCCAAACAGCATTTATACTTTAATCCTAAAACTAGTAAATTCAGATATTCAGCTAAAAATAGACAAACAAGGCAAGTTATTAGAACTTCTATTGAAACATTACAGACGCACAAAACAGAACAAAGATTAAAATCTTATTATGCTTCCACCACCTTGTAAGTATTTTAAAAGTGCTGATGGTTCGGGTGTTGATAGTAGCCAGTTTATTGAGTGCACCACTGCACATTGGGATGAGTTTACATGTGTCCCAGAGGTGGATGAGTGGTGGTGGTGGTGATGGTGGTGATGATGATGAATCTCACAACAGCTGCTTTAGGCCCTTTACCGTTAATGATGACTTGAATGATATCATTGTTGCTCTGGACAGGCCTGTTCATGTCCCAAATATAAGAGACTACTTTTCATGCACAAGTGATGATGAAACAGGCATGAGGTCTTGTAGCCCTGTTGATTGTCCATCTGATGAAGCATGGTCTGTTATTAGTGGTATTCTGTCTGTTGCTCCCCCTACTGGTCCAAATAGTAATTGCAGCTTTGTTGATTTGACTATTGCTCCCCCTACTGATCCAAATAGTAATTGCAGCTTTGATTTGACTATTGCGCCCCCTACTGGTCCAAATAGTAATTGCAGCTTTGATTTGTCTATTGCACCCCCTACTGGTCCAAATAGTAGCTCCACATCTGATGATACATGTCAGTTTGATATTTTTCCTTCTCATTTGTCTACTGTTGCCCCTGCTGCTGCTGCTGTCAATGGCACTATTGCTAATAATGAGTCTGTAAGGCAAAACACGCCTGTAACAGATGGGTCTTCACAAAGGGGGTCTGGAGATGCGACATCATATTGATTTTAGAGATATCAATGTTACCAGTCCTGAGGAGATTCCTGACAAAGGGTTAAAGGCATACTTACTGTTATTGACAGAGCGCTTGAGGTCTCACAACCCGGTAGCATATTAAATGTGCTTTTAAGAGGGTCTTTATTCAATGATGTGCATGCTCTATTAAATGCTAGTAATAATAACACAGACCTGTTTGTAGAGGAAGTGACACAGGTCCTACAAAGTAATAACACATCTATGACAGATGAATTGGAATTTGTTGTTTCTGTTGTACAGAATCACAGCAGGGGTGCTCATCTTAGACTGGGTAATATTCCGCATGATGAGATGCATTTTATATAATTCAAACAGGGATGGGGACTTGTGTTTCTGTTTATTTCTTGCACCATGTCAGATCAGGAAAAACTTAATTACCAAAAACCTACAGGCGGCTGTAGGTTTTGACCACATGCACCAGGTATCATTCAGTGATGTCACCATGTTTGAAAAACACCTAGATATTAAATTATTTTATCATGGTTCTAGTCTCAAACGTTTACAGTGATTTCAAATGCATAATGTTCCACATCCACAAACAATCTGGCTGTACCAACACAATGAGCATTATTATATGGTTGTAAACCCAACTGTTTTTTGGGGCTGGTTATAACTGTCGTTATTGTCATGGTACATATGATGGTCCGCTTATGCACCTGTTTTAAAAACAGGTGCAATGTCTGTTACACAGTGTCATAGCATTCCAGGTAAAACAGTTAAATGTAGTGATTGTAAACGCATATGCAAATCACCACACTGTTTCAGACAACACAAGATGACAGAGCCAGATAACATGACGGTAAGCATGAGGCCAACTTTGTGTGTTCAATGGACATGAGTGGAAACAAGTTTTGTTTCAAAACTTTAAACTGTGTAAATTATTCATATGCCACTACAGGCGCCCTAAATTTTCAGGCTATACATTTGTAGCACACAATGCTTCCAGGTTTGACTCTCTTTATATTCAAATATTTTGTAAAAAAATTAAATCACCCCCAACGCCAACCATGCGTGGTAGTCGAGTCATCCTAATGTATAATAGTGTATACAAACAGCGCTGGATTGACTCATTTAGCCTCCTCCCCATGAGTCTATCAAAAACACCATCTGCCTTGGGATTTGAGGACATGGAGAAGGGGTTCTTCCCACAGGTTTAACACTAGAGAAAATGAGAACTATATACGCTCATACCCAGACCCATCCTTTTATGGTTATGACAACATGTGTGTGTCAGAAAGAGTCACTTACGACCTTGTATGACACAGTGTGTGGAGTGTTTGAGTTCCAGGCAGAAATGATGCGTTATTGTGTCAATGATGTAGAGGTACTGCACAAGGCATTTCTCATATAGCCGGAGACATTTATGCATTGCACACAGCTGGACCCCTTTGTATTTACAACTCTGGCATCCAGTTGTATGGTGGGGTTTAAGACACTCTTCAGAAATAGACAACATACAATAACCTTTCTCAAGTCTGGCACTTTGCTAAAAAGACTTTGTTTAAGGACTATGTGAAAACCATTTTAAAATGTAAACAGGAAGCATCTGACTACCCTAGACATGTAAAAAACCCAGAGGATCAACAAAAATACATAGATGATTATTTCCAAAAAGAGGGTATAAGACTGGACCCATCCAAGATACGGGTAAACGAGGCAATTCAATCAATAAACAAGTTTTTATTAAATTCCTTATGGGGTAAGTCTCTCACAACGAAAGCTCCGCCACAGACAGAATTGATATCAGATCCTGCCAGATTCACACAATTAATGTTCAGTGATCATTATGATGTGAGGCAGTTCTGTTTTATCTCTGACGATGTTGCCCTGGTTCAGTGGTGTCATCCTGATGGAGTGGGGTGCAGAGCAAAGGATGTTAATGTGTTTATTTGTGCTATGACCTTTTAGACAGTTTGCAGCAGCAGGTGTTGTACTGTGACACAGACTCAGTTGTATTTACATCCAGACCTGGTGAGTGGATCCCTCCCACAGGACCCTGTCTGAGTGATCTAACTGATGAATTAAACGATGGGGTCTCTGAGGAGGATTACATCAGTTTGTTTCAGGGGGTCCTAAGTGTTATGCCTACAAAACTAGCAAGGGTAATGTTAAACAGTCACCCATGATTCACTGAAAGGCTTAGTGCAGTCCTTTGTGGCTATAGGACCACACAGACACATCTGACTGCCGTATCTACCATCAAGCGCAATAAAAAAAATCATTTAAAAATTAAAGTTGTAAAAAAGGTACAGGTGGTGTATGACAAGCGAAGAGTGCTGTCTGATTATCCATTTTAAAATCCATAAGGCTAGAGTAATGCGTTTGATGGGAGGTTACAACATCCATTTAGCCTTGTTGTGAGCGGTCCTTCTAACTGGCAAAACTTTTTTTGTCAAGGTGTCATTGAAAATGCAGCGAGTGTTATTTCACATAATATCAATAATGTAACATGTAATTTGAGCACAGGGCTCTACAGTTTGATATTGGCACCTCATGTGACGGCGCACGATTCTTCCATTGGACACTGACTTTCAGCACGTCATGACACAGCGTCTATGAGACACTAATGCATGTCAATGGGCTTGTTTGAAAGCCTGAAATGTCCTGTTTTTGACATCGAAAAGTACGTTTTTATGTGTTGTCATTCCAAAGATATGCGCCATTATGTAACACTTATACTCCAGGATCGTATACGATGCAGTCAACTCCGAAGGGTTAGATTTCAAAGTAGGCAATGTCACAACCAGTGAAACATCGCCACCATATGGTATAAAACAGAAAAAACAACAAAGGCTATTCAACTTGTCCCAGTTTTACAACCCCAAACAAAACACCCACAAGGCAGTCTGACACAGTCGTGGCTAAGTTTTGATTGAGTTTGACTTTTCTGTGAAATATCTTGTAATGTATCGTTTATGTATTATATAACAATGAATATATCAATATTTCTATAAATTGACAAGTGAATGTTTTTTTATTGGTTGTTTATTATCTGTATGATGTATTGCTATTTATTGTAAATAAATGAAACATGAAAATGTATACTCCATTTTATACGCATTCAGACAATATTTTTTCTACATCCTCTACACATTGTGCCATAATCATTGCACACTGCAACAGGCTGTATCCAGTTAACAAATCTACAGACCATAGCATCATTACAAACAGGATCAGATCCATACATTTTTATAAACTGTTGATAAGACATTCCTTTTTGTATGTGACATAAGAAAAAAACAACAACTTTGTCTCTACAAATAATTCTTCAAGGGTCTGAAATGTAGCTTCACTATCACTTTGACAAATAAAAAAAGAATATGCTGATTCTGATCGTTCAAGCATATCTCAATATCATCAATAAGTGTCTTGGAGAGCGATGTGTAGTGTGGCTTGTCGTAGGTTAAGGGGCATACTACGTCCCTCGTCTGATACATTTATACAGCGCAGGAGAGGTGCATGGCTGTCCACTAGTTGATAATCCACAATGTCACATACTTCCTTCGGTTTAAACCCAAGTATTTCAGCCAGTCGACCTTTAAAAGTTAGACTAGTCCCTTCTGCACCACTTACAATAACATGGTTGGTACGTTTCATCTTTCCTGGCTCTGTCTCTTACCTCCACTGCCCCAGTATTCTCCACCTCGACCCTCTCTACCTGCCAGCCACTCCCACCGGTTCACCCTTCTCGTTCACCCGCTGCAGCGGCTGCGGCTTATCTGCCAATCAGCCCGGTATGTAAGACTCACCTGTTCGCACACACGCTGCCAGATTGTTCCTCTGCATTATGCACGACTCTCCAGCGTCCTCTCCTGCCTGACTCCTGTTGCCGACCTCGTCTGTCCCTGACCTGTTCTCCTCGCCTGCCTCCCGGTAAACTCACCTGTCTTCCGTCTCTGACCTCGCGCTCTGCCTTGGCGTCCTTGGCATCGTTCTGCTCTTCCCTCGTCTGTACCCCCGCCGCTCGGCCAGCGGACTCCTACGGGCTGCGGACTCCTCGCTACGGCCTCGGCGACCACAGTAAGCTCCTCTCCCCATTCCCACGGCCGGGGAACCGAACTCGCTCCTCAGCCCTTTCCCCCGTGCTGTAGAGACTGTGTGCGTGGCTCGCCCGAAGAGAGACCTGAACGCTGTATTGACTCTTGCTGCTCTGCTCTCTGTTTGCTATTGTGGCAGTAAGGTTATTACCAACTGTACCTATTCGCCTGTGTACTGCTTTTGGTTCCAACTACCCCGTTACAGTACAATCTGGCCAAATATGGACTCAGCGACACATCCTCTCCCTAGACTCGCAGCTCTGAGAGGGAGCGCTGCTACAACACAGCCCAGCTAGCCTCCAACGCGTGGAGGCTCTGGGCGGCCTGCTTCAAGCTCTGGAGCAGGCGCTAACCTCGCTAGCCACCCAGGTACAACAGTTAGCGGCCACCGTGGCTCAGCAAGCCGCGCCGCCGGCGCCAGCCCCGCCGCTTCCAGCCCCGGCTTTTCCTAGCCAGTACTGCACCAGAGCTCCGGGTGGGGGCGCCAGAGCGCCTATTCTGGGGACCCAGAGAGCTGCAACTGTTTCTGACCAACTGCACCATCCTGTTTGCCCTGCAGCCCCATACCTTCGCTTCTCAGGCAGCGCAGGGCTGCCCCTCGCCATCAACCACCTCACTGGCAGGGCACGTCAGTGGGGAACAGCAGAGTGAGAGGGGCACGCCAGCCTGCTCTTCATTCCAGGCCTTTCAGAGGAACTCTAAGGTTTTTGGTCCTGTTTCTCTAGGTCCCGATGCCAGTGGGGGACTCATGAGCCAGAGGCAGGGGAATAGGACAGTAGCCGACATACGCTATCGTCCTCGCACACAGGCCCGACTCAGCAACTGGAACTCAGCGGCCCAGTGTGATGCATTCCTCAATGGACCCGCACTGCGTAGCCGCCAGATGCCCCCAACCCCGCACACCCAACCCTGAGGAGGGGGAACCTATGCAGGTGGGGCGCACCAGCCTGACGCCAGAGGAGCGTGACAGACGACGCCGAGGGAATCTCTGCCTCTACTGCGGTCAGGCCGGACACTTCGTTTCCCGCTGTCCGGTGCTAGGGGAGGGTGAAAGCAGTGAAGAGGGGCATCGTAAGCCTTTGACCCGGGCCGTGCTCCCTAACTCGAGACCTTGTTTCACGTCCAGTTCCTGCTGGCGGGGGGCTCATACTCCCCGTCGCCATTGACTCTGGGGCAGATGTCAACCTGATCGATGAGGAGCTGGCCCCCAACTTCCGCATCGATCAGGTCCCTTGTCCAGCCCGGTGCTGGCCAGCTCCTAGACGGTCATCTCCTGGGGACCGTCACCCATCAGACCGCGCCCATCCCCTACCCTGTCCGGCATCCATCATGAGACCATCGGTTTCACGCCCTGAGGTCTCCCCAACCTTCCTGTGATCCTCGGCCCCCTGGCTTCTCCGCCATAACCCCTCTCACAGACTGGTCTACGGGTCCATCCTGGGGTGGGCCCCTCCTGTCATCAGGTCTGCCTCAGGGAGGCGGACACACTCCCACCAGCATCCAATACCTGTTCGGCCACCGACCTGTCCAAAGCAGCCCGCTAAGAGACACCAGGGAGTTCGTTAACGCCTGCCCAGTTTGCATCCAGCATAAGGCCGCACTGCTGGAGGGGCGCCAGCTGGGATTCTGTCCTTCCCCGTCCGAGAGGCATCCCACGAGGAAGAAGAGGAGGAGGGTCTGTCAGCAGGGGGGCCGGAGGAGGCTGAGATGGTCTTCTCGGATGAGTTTTTATTGTGGCAATAAAGGTTATTACCAACTGTACCTATTCTTCTGTGTACTGCTTTGGGTCCAAACCACCCCCGCTACACCCGGTTAGGGTTGACGCTCAATGTGATGCTACAGCCGTATAGCCAACGAGCAGCTGACCAAGTAGATCTATACTTTGTTTGCTCACTTGTGAACATGCACAAGCCAGCCATACGTAACTAACATTCACGTTGCTCCTGTGCTACACAATTGAAGCAGCACTGCATGTAACACCGGCCAATGGCAGAGAGCACATTTCTTTATATAGGACAAACTCCCGCTGATCCAGTTATTTGTTTTACAATTGGTGTCTTGCTTTTTGGTTGTTTTAAGAGAGAAGAAATTATAAGCAAACGCACCAAAAAAGTACAAGTAATATAAGAATAGCGATGGATGAGTGTACTAAGAGAGTGAGCGACCTCCTCGGACGAAGTCTTGTCCGAGGCAGAAAGATGTTTTCAGCAGTGGACTCCGCATGGAGGACATGTCTTCGGATGGGCTGGATCCCCGTTGTTGATAAGTGCTACTTCATTTTAGATGAAATATTTTGACAAACATTGTATGGTAGTGCAAAGTGGTTTTATGGAACCAGACCTCAGTCGACATATACACACACTAATCACAGACGTGTGCTATATATATATATATGACCAAGATTGCACTGTGTGAGCTGTATATGAACTGTACCTGTGTGTAGTTGGTAACAATTTCAAATAAAATACATACATGTTTGGTTTGTAATGATAAATAGTGTAAAATTGGTGACTCAGAACCAAACCTCTGTTTTTCTATCTTTTCAGGCATGATGACTCAGACCCAGATTGGGAGCCTGACATATCAGTGGCAGAGGTCAATGTAGAAGGACAAGATGATGCTGATTGTGGATATATTTTGTAAATGTTTTATTGGAATATAAAGAAAATTCACACCTTGCACAATTTGTAAAACTTATTCACAACTTTTTGGGAAAGTCAACACATGTAACTCCCTAAAGGATTTCTACATTAGTACTTGTACAGTTGTTCTTATTATATCAGCACAGTCAAGCCCGAACTAGAGCCTGAACTCTGAAGCAAGAACAGCCCTGCCTCACAGATCTCTGAGGGGGAAGCTGCCCGTTATTGCCCCGTTGATGTTAACCGCACTTGTTGCAGTACTGTACAGGGATTTGATGGTAGTGATGAAGTTGTTTCTGAACCCGTCTGTAAAGAAAAGTATGGTTGACCTTTGTCGAACTTTTAAAGTCTATGGTGATGTGTATGCCTGATGTCTGGTGTATATGTCTGACTGTGTTTTATTGAGAGTATTGTATCTGATATCTCTCCTGGAATATGGGATGCTTGTGTATTCCCTACCACTGTCCCCATCACCAAGCTTTAATTTGTTTGCCATTGTTTTAAATATTTTGTGTCAGTGTTAAGCTGATTGGCCTGTAGTTGCTCAAATCAG
>JAWCTZ010000365.1:0-45189 GCA_036850595.1 Rhyacichthys aspro | reverse complement strand
AGGATAACAGTGAGCAAGTCAACACAGGAGTAGGAAACTTCCGGGACATCTGGTGGACACAACCTACCTGGGACATCTAATTTATCCAGCAGTTCAGGAGAATCCGACGGTGATAACAATGGAAAGTGGAAGTAAATGGAGTCTGTTTGGGCAAGCATCCTAAAACAAATAGGTCATCTGCAAGGAGTCCCTTGCAGATGACACTCCTGATTCATTAAGTAGGGATGGGTATTGAACACAAATATTACATTCAAATTTTTAAGCTCATAAAAAAACGAATATTTACAAGTTGAGACAGGTGTTAATTTCTGAAACATCATTGGGGTACAGAAACAAAGCTATAGGCTACATCCTGTGTTTTGTAGCTGAAAGTTCTGTAAATCTGTAAAAATGAACTTCCTTAAATCCTTCTCCCTCGATGAAACAAAAAAGCATATCTCTAGAGATCATTTTTGCTTTGGCAGTCTCCAATGCAGTGATGAGCAGCTCTCTGTGTTCATTTGGTGGGCCAATAATTATGTTTTTACTTAATATGATTCCTCATGATCAAAGTGCTATTGTGATAACTTAGTTTCACCTGACAAATTTTGCACACAGCGAGCTTATTATTTTGTTTAAAGTAATTGCAAACTTCGCTACGGAGAGGATGCTGTTTTCTCAAATACAATACTAACCAATCTTCCAGTGGAAATTGGGTAACCCCACAGTGCAGCGGACAAGATACACAGTTTTGTTTTTCCATGACGGTGGCGCAAGTCCGCATCAATCAGCACAGATCACACCAAAACTGAAACTGAACGAGCACAGCATCCGGATTTTCAAAGGACTATATGGACTAAGTTTCTTAAGTCAAATATTTTTACGTTTATATACATGATTAAGCATTAAATGCAATAAAATCTCCTTTTCTGTGCCCAATGTAATGAGCAAAAACCCTGTGAAGAGATGTCGTGTGAAACTTGTTTCCTGGTTCTTCTTTTAAATAAACAGTTGTTTTGGTCCCGCACACTTTATCATTGGCTTTTATTGCATCATCTCGAATTTCCAGTGCATGCTGCACAGCATATCTCAAACGCTGGGCGAGGGTGTGCGACGTCGGCCGTTGGCGTTTTGCAGTGGAGAGGATCAACATCAAGATTCCTTTTATTGTCATTCAGCAAAACATTACAGATGCAATGCAGAATAAAATTTCATATTGCACGGCCACAGAGTTTTTATTGGCAAAAAAATAATTTATTAAATGAAATACATTTTTTTTTTAAATCAGCTTGCAGCCCTCCACCACAGGGTAACAATACTTTGGGACAAGATGGAGCGGCTCACTTCCTAGCAGCAGCTGCCAGGGAGGACATCCAGCCTGTCCACCTGCTAAGGCCAGTGGAGCCTGCTGCTACTTCACCCCAACCTAGAGTGAATTATATCAATGAATCCACCCAACACTGCGGCCTATTACTCACTTAGTTACATCGTCACAGCTTAAGCTGGCTGAAGCAGACATTTCATCATTGGCTGCATCTTAGAGCTCTAACCAGGTACACTCCGCAAGCCTTCTATGATATCCCTGTGATCCCTGACAGACAACAAGCTTCACCCCTTTATCAGCCGCCAGAGTCAACTGTGGCGCTGCAGCCTATGACATACAGTCCAGTCGTTCAATAGTTTTGTTCGTCTGTTTGTTATTCTTACTATTGAGAGTTCTGTTGTTTTTTTATGTAGCCTACTTAAGTCCATCCAAATCAACTCAATCAGCTCAATCATTGCTACAGAAACTGTTTTCCTTAAAAGTCTAAAAAAGAACTCTGAACGTTTTTCCAATTGGCATTTTCCTCTGAGACTCTGATATAACTGTGACTGTCATTTGTCCAGCTTTTTACTGACTTTGTAGCTGGCTCATATTTTTCACAGACAGGCATATACATGGGCAGAAGTAGTAGAGAGTGGTGATACGCTGCTCCAAAAGGGGGCCTAGGACAAAGGGCGAGAAGTATCTCACGGCTGGAAGCAATCTTGCCGTCTGCCTCACCTCTGCCATTGGGGCGGCCACAGGTAGCCCAGCAGACAAGCGTCCAAAGTGCTTCAAAAACTCTGAGGTAAACACAGTTCATATTCACCCACAAGCTTCACAAGGCGTTTAAAAGGCATTTAAAAAGGCACTTCCACGCAGACACATATTGAGATACACAGACACACAGGTAACATGAGGGTGGCTGACCCGAATCCCATTACGCTACCTTCTGTTGCAGGGGTGACGGGATGCGTCGCTAACACAGGCAGTTTATGCCCCTCAAGATGTTCTGTCAAACAGAAGATGGAAACACAGTCAGGTCATCCAATCCCATTTCTGGAAGCGGTTCATCCAGAATTACCTCCCAGGTCAACTACGACAGAAATGGATTACTAATAATCTTTCTATTGGACAAGTTGTTATGATTGTCGATGCCAACATTTCTAGAGCTCTGTGGCCAGTGGGAAAGAGCCACTCGACAGAGCGTGGGCGCACTGGCACATTGTTGACAGTGTAGGAGGGGGCAGGAGTGGGGAGGAGCAGGCAGGAGCACTTCCTGAAGAGGAGTGGTTTACCCTATTTTTGACGTCATTAGAAGGTACGGCTCTTGGAGAGGACAATAGCTTAACATAATAACTCAAACATGCACAAATTAAATAAAACAAAACTTTGGGTATGTGTTTGAGGTAAAAACAACATTAGAACATGGTTAAAAGCTCAGAAAAGTCGATCTAGCATAGTAAAGGCCTTTAATTTAATTACACAACCTCTCTCCCTAATAAAGCTGACACTGCTCTACTGTTGTGAGTAGAGCAGTAGCGCGTTCCCTACTCCTGTTTCTGAGCTACAGAGTGACGGCGGCTGCAGGACGTGCGGCGCATTGTTCTCAATAACAATTCAGTCGTTTATAAAAATAATTTTTATAAATTTTGTCCTGTTCCCCAAAACCCAACAAATCACATGCATAGGGAAGAAATAAAATATTACGGACTCTGTTTGGATAGATAGTTTTTCCTCTCTTTTTTATTTAAAAACAAAAAGTAGTGTGAAAATGAGTAAAGTCTTTCATATAGACCAAACAGGAGAAAAACACAATGGCCCGCGTCCTCAGACCAAGAGGAGAACATACCCCTGTGGGAGCGGGTCTGGCATTCTGGGGCATCTGAATGGACAATGTGGCAAAAAACTTGTGCTTATAAAATAGTCAAAAATATATATATAAAAAAATAGCTTATAGCCTGAAAAAAGATAAATGCTATATCATCCATTTTATTTTACTTCATCTAATTTTATACATTTTATAAAAGAATATAAACACACAAATATAATACACTAACCTTTAGAACTGCTTTAGAGGCCCAGGAGAAAATAGTTTTTCCATCGAAAAACAAACAGTCATAACTGGGCTTTAAACAATAGTGCTTTGAATTGTAGCTAAAATGTGAATTACATTAAGGGTTTTTAAAACAGAATCTGAAAGTTAAGCTGTAAATGATAGACCTTTATTAATTACCATCAACAATAAGAGAATGTGTATATGATTAGGACAAACGATCAGAAAGTTATATCTTCTGTTTTCTGACGGGACTCACCAGCGTTTCTACGACGATTAGAATTAAGTTGCAATATTTACTGGCTCATCTCTCATCTAGCCAGTGTTAAGTTAGTTATGTGGGGAATTATGTGTGTTCGGTATAGTATAAATGCAGGATTATTAAATATATTTTCACTGAAATATAATATATTTAATAAATAAATTTGTTGCGGCTCATATACAATGCATCGCTTTTGGCACAAAACTACAGGTTCGTCTATGGGCCAGTCTACTCTCTTACGGAATGGGGCGTTTGTAGTTTATTAACGGTTAGCCTTCCTTGATAGATGCAGAAGGGAATTGAATTCAATTCATTCAGTTGGCTAAGTCAGCTTATAGTAAATGAATAATTATAGGCAATATGAAAGTGTGGAAGGATGCACTTTTCACATAATGTGGGCTATTTGTCACACAAACACTGTCGTAAAATTCTGCCCATTACATGCATTCTAAAGGAGCTTTTACCAAGCAGAGACTAGCAAATTTAGCCTGAATGGTCCTGAACTGTCCATATGTTTTATGCAGCTCGTGAGCATGCGCGTTTCCTTGGTACTGTAAAAACAATAATGGCAGCCGTAGCGCTGGGTTATTGGTAAAAGGAAAAGTTTTGACCCTTAATATTTTACATTTTTGTATCACACAAGAGCACTAAACGCCAGTTAAACCTACCATGCAAACATTCATTTAAAAAATCAAACCCACCCAGCCAGTTTGGTAGACAATAACAGAACTGTCTGGAATTGCAGTTACTTAGGTTACAGATTTCTGACCTGCCAGAGTCAAAGCACTGGTAAAATTTAGTTTAGACTACAAGCCATTTGAAAAATAAATTTGTTATTGCAACGATCTAAGTGCATCACCACCAGCCTTGAAATTGTAATTTGATAGTGATTTCTGTAACTTAAATAAATTTGCATAAGAAATTTGCTGTTATTTGATCTGTCAGATGTTCTATTATGTATTAGTATTTAGAAAGGTAAATGTTAATAATTGATATTTGTCCCTCTTTGTAGAGCAAACAAGTCTTAAAGAAGCAGAGATTGCACACTCTTGGGTAAAATACTGAATTATTATTAAAATAATTATTTATTATTATTTTAAGAAGATACTTAAATTAGCCATTACTAATACCACATTTGGTTGTCCTTTTTTTCAGTTTTTACTTTAGATCTGCCGCAAAACCATCCTCAAAGAGGAACCACTCACTTTATTTGGTAAGTAGACATTTTAGTTTAAATATACTATGTATCATGTATCAAACCTCTAGTGTATGAAGACGACTGAGAGTTTCCACAAGGAACCATGCAGGATTTAAAAAAAAGAATCTTAGTAAATTATGGTTCGTAAATAAATATGGGCTTATGACCATCTACTCATCAAATCAGTGGTTGTTGAGGTTTTTGGATCAATTTTAGCTGCCATTTAGATTTGCTGTGTTTTCCCATCTGCGTTTGGTTAAAACTAACACAGTTGTGGTTGTTCAGTGTAAACAAGTGTAAACAATCCTACAAGTGTAAACAATCCTACATAGTGTACTTCGAAAATAAGATTTAGAACAGTTAAAAGGGCATCTGTAGTACCGTAATGTTCGGACTATTGAGCGCACCTGAATATAAGCCGCACTCACTAAATTTAAAAAGAAAAAACATTCTGTACATATATAGGCTGCACTTGTCTATAAGCTGCAGGTGTCCACGTTGTAGCATGAGATATTTACACAGAAAGATTTTGTCGTCTTTTTGCATTGAGTCAATTCTTCACGCTGCCGTCTCCAAAGTCATTGATGCCAGGCTTATTCTATTCTTCAGCTCTATTTCCTTCTTTGACAGCCAGATTGATCACCGCATTTACTGATTTGGTTGTTGTTAAATCTGACATGAGTTAATACTTGGCTGGTCTTTAGATTAACCACCTGAGCCTAATGGGAAGGTCCGACACCAGGGACACTGTGTGGCTTATGAAGAAGCTATTTTTTTTCTTTCCTTCCTCCAGTTAAAAGACATAATAACTGGTCAGTTTTGTTGCCACATTTATTATTTTAATTTTCAGTATATTTTTGCTAGATCAAAATTGAAATTTTATTCCCATTTCTATATTGTGGTTCTATTGTTTCTGATTCAGCTGCTGTCAGGAGAAACCCCTTGACTTCCACTGCCTCATGTGACATTGAGAGCTGCTTAAAAAGATGGCTACACTTAGCAGCTGATCGAGAGGGTGGGAGAAGTTGTAACTGAAGGTCTCGTAACCAAATTTGACTGTTTTATAGTATATTTAATTTTATTTTATTCCTTGATTAGTTCTTGATTAGTTCAGATTGATTAGATATGCCCTGTATTTGTCCATTGTTATTTGTTATTACTGTTCATGATTGTTACGTTTTATAGGTTTATTTACACTTCTTGTTATTCTTTTCACAAACCTCAATAGAGTTTGTTTCTCAAATCAGTGAAACCCTCTATGTCTTTAGGTATTTCTTTTTTTAAAAATAAGTATTACTTACTGTATTTGTTTTATTTAGCAACAAGCCATTTAATATTTATTGAAAAATGTAGCACTACACAATACAGAGTACCGTCATTTATCATCAATAATATTTTTGAGAATGAATGAATGAAACAAAGAGGCTAGCACTGCTTTGACATGAGGCTGCAGCTCTTTAGCAACGGGGTAAAAATCCTATGGCCCAGATGCGTATAAGAACAGCAGTTGATCTATTATCGGTGCACAGTATATGAGCTGGATCCGAACCGGAACAGCATTTAAATTACTATCGGTGCACAGTATATGAGACGGATCCGGACCAGAACAGCATTTAAATTACTATCAGTGCACAGTATATGAGCCGGATCTGGACTAGAACAGCATTTAAATTACTATCGGTAAGTCTTTTTGTGCAAGTCCAAGTCAAAACTCAAATCTTTGACCACGAGTCCAAGTCAAGTCCGAGTCTTTTGGTACCTAGCCCAAGTCAAGTCCAAGTCTTTTCGTCACAAGTCCAAGTCAAGTCACAAGTCTCTTTGCATATGCAGCTTAATGTGAGTACTTGAAGGGTTATTATTACATCTTATCGTAATGAGTAGATTTGTCCGAATAAAAAGAAAGTAAAGACCAACTCTTTTCCCATTGTATAGCCATACAATATAAACTAAGAAAAGAGTAATTCATTTTCCAGAGGTTAGCATTGATCAAACCAAAAGGAATAGAATTCATCCTCAGGAGGAAGACAAGTTGATGGATTTTAGGGACTATAGCTTTACTGTTTTACACTCAAAATGAATCAAATGCGTCTTACAACAGCAGCTTTTTGTCAAACCTCAGTCATGTAAATCATATTAGTGAAGCCCTACTGCAGGTTGCTGCGTAGGGCTCTGTGGTAACACTCCGAGGGAGGGATGTGAAAATTTGATAAAAGTGTAAGCTACAAACAGTTAGCTTTCCTTTAGCTCGCTGCAAACAAGAAGCTGCAATCTAGACAACAGTTAATAGCAACTGTAGACAAAGCAAGTGGATATATCACACTCTTGTTCCCTCTCCCTGATTCAGCTGAATCTGCTGCTCTGTTCGTGAGCGCGCAGCCCTCACTCACACCTCGTGAGTGAGAACGCGCTCTCTGCGCTGCTGCTGTCTCTGAGCGACAGAGACGTGCGGCTGCAGGACGTGCGGCTGCAGGACGTGCGGCGCGTTGTTCTCAATAACAAATGAATAGTTTATAACAAAATCTAAAAAAAATAAATCTCCACTTCGCTGATTTGACAAATAGAACAAGAAATAAAAAGAGCGCTGAACAGGTGGGAAAAGGTTCATTGTCAAGGAATCTCAAACTGCGAGTCCAAGTCAAGTCCCGAGTCTTTGGACCACAAGTCCGAGACGAGTCGCAAGTTTCTGTCTGTAGCGACTTAAGTTAACTGTAACGAGTCCCCTCCCCATCTCTGCACAGTATATGAGCCGAATCCGAACCAGAACAGCATTTAAATTACTATTGGTGCACAGTATATGAGCTGAGTCTGGGCCAAAGGAGAACATGTAGTAGTTAGTATTGGTATACAGTGCATGGGCCAAAACAGGGCCGACTCCTGCAGAACTTGTCGGACGCGCAGTACTTGGGCCAGTCTTGGGCCGAGGACCCGGGCGCATAGTGGGCCAGAAGAAGTGTAAGGGCTTGGGCCGGATGTGAGCCGAGTCAATTTTGCTATCTGGGTATATAATCCAGAGATCAACACTGATTAAACCAAAGGAAAGAGAATTCATCCCCGGGAGGAAGACAAGTTAATAATCCAGCTGATGGATTTTGGAGACTGTAGCTTCACTGTTTTACATTAAAAAAAAATGATCAAATTTGTTTTACAACAGCAGCTTTTCGTCAAATCTCGCTAATGTAAATCATATTAGAGAGAAAAGGCAGCAGTTTGCAACGTGGGGCTCAGTGGGCGGAGGCTGGGCCCGAAACTCGGAGAAAGTGTAAGCTACAGTTAGCTTTCCTTTATCTAGCTGCTAACAAGAAGCTGCAGTCGGAACAACAGTTAATAACAAATGTGGACAAAGCAGGTGGATAAATGTCACGCTTACCTTCTCCTCTCAATGATTAAGGTATCTGTGCTCTCCTGTTGTGCGCGCGCAGCTCCGTGTCTGTGAGTGAGAGCGCGTTATCTCTGAGCAACAGAGTCAGGGCGGCTGCAGGACGTGCGGGGCCTTGTTCTTAATAACAATTAAGTAGTTTATAATAAAAGTTCATCTCCGCACCGCTGATTTAATTTGCTCCATCTTGTCATCTTCCCCCAACACTTGGCGGCGTATGTCGAAATGAGTGAGGAGACCAAATTAACGCTGTTTAATTGTAATAACTGCTTAACAAGCATAGCCTTGTTAACGGAGCACATGTAACTACTGAGCACGATCAGGTGGAGCATGCGCACTTCTAGCAAGAACGGGCTCTGTTCTGGTACACACATAGCACATACCAAATCATTCCGCAGAATGATCTACATCCTCTACTTTTAGTTAGTGCCTTCTATAAAATATCAGAGGAAACAATCTGCCATTAACAACAAAGTAAAGGCACAGCCGTCTCAAAGTGATATTTTTTTGTAAAATAAATTAAACTAGATTTTTTTTTTGCAATGGCAGAAGCCATTGCAGGTGGTTGCATATTAAAGAATTGCAGAAGAAGGCTGAAATTAGCAGAAGTAAACTCAAATTTGCAAAGAAATCGAAAATTGGCAGAAAGAAGCTAGAATTTGTAGAAGAAATCTAAAATTGGCAGAATTAAGATCAAATTTGCAGAAGGAATTAAAATACAAAACACAAGAATCATGTATAATTACATATATTGAAGGATGCAAAATAAAGTAAATAATACTGTTAAAACTTTGCTTTATTGTAATCATACATAAAATTGATTGATTGAAATTGATTGAACATATGATGTAACAAGGCAGTTGTATGAATCATTTCAAAATATCATGTGAGAAATCCTTTATGAAATACACTGTTCAATGTTAAATTTAACATGCACAGACAAGAAAAACTGATAAAAATGATTAATGAACCTGATAATTGCACTTGTATTATGTAATGTTATTTTAAACAGTATTAGAAGATGAACAATAGTACTGGAAAAAAATCTAAATAAATAAAAATGCTCAAATGAGCTCAATGTTGCAAAAGGAACAGAATATTTGTGCATAAATTAACACAACATGTTCCAGGTCATAACAAATGTATAGTGAAATAAATAACAATAAAATAAGAGATAATTCAATTACTTTTCTAATAAAAGAAAAAATGTAAATGGCAGCTGTATGCTCCACATTGAGAAATAT
This sequence comes from Rhyacichthys aspro, assembly GCA_036850595.1. NCBI lineage: Eukaryota > Metazoa > Chordata > Actinopteri > Gobiiformes > Rhyacichthyidae > Rhyacichthys > Rhyacichthys aspro. The sequence goes on along the minus strand of JAWCTZ010000365.1, from coordinate 35,771 downwards.
TAAAGATATCAAAATCAACTGAGAATTACATACAGGGTACATTATTGAATACACTGTGTTTAATGCTAATTTTAATGAGTACATGCAAAGTTAAGGAAAAGGTGATTTAAAAATAAACAAACAAAACTAAAAGACTAATAAGTGTAGCAGCTGACACCCAAAGAAATAATTTTAAAAAAAAAATCTAAATAATAATGTAAAAATGGAAAATCAAAATTAATTAAAATTAGTAATAAATTAGGTTAATACACTATATACAATAATAACAGAAAGAAATCAATGATAAAATAGATATTGCAAATATTTTTGTATGGGCAGAGAATAGTGACTGAAAACCTCCCCAGAATTTATGATACAACAAGTCCCAGCCCCAAGTTGTGATCAATGACCATAAATCTGTTGCTTTGTTGGTGTTTATGAATCTACTGTGAAATCCTGAAAAACAAAAGACATGCACATGAACATAGACACAATGGGGCTTTCATGCTGTTCAACGATTATTTGAATGAAATAAAGCTATCATTCTATGGATTGCTTACATGTGTGTCAGAATTGAGGAATACATTGAGACTGCAGGTGTCATTATACAATGGTCTATTTTTGCAGCTTATAGTGCAAGTTGTAAAGTGACTGTAAACACAATAAATGTTGTTAAAATAGTATTGGATATGGTACATGCTCAATAATAAAACCTCATTACCTTATTTGCTGCTGCAAGAGAATATTGTGTTTGTATAGCATCACAGTAGTATGATATATTTTGCATTATTTTAAATATAAAATCACAATATGCAGGTTACTGCTGTTGGACAGTTGCAGTCAGGTTCAACACATGATTTGTAGTTAAATTATTGTTACTCTGACAGTGATTCATCAACTTAATACAGACAATGATTGATATTATCTATATAATATAATTACATCATTATAAATAAATATAAATTGACTTAACAAAATAGAGCATATGGCAGCAACAGCCTCACTGCAGTAGGGTGAAGTGACCTGTGTACAGCAGCCTTTTATGGTGGGCCCTACATGCATTACCCTCCCACTCTCCACCGACATGCATGTAGGGGTCCACTATAAACAATAATAAAGGGAAAAGAAAAGCACTGCAGAACTGTGGAACACTGGAAGACTATAGACTAAACTGTAACTGTAACTTGTATAGATCCATGCAAATTCTTCTTCTTCTTCTTCTTCTTCTTATTTATTATTATTGCTCCTGTTATCTTAATGAATTATATAGAATCTAGTATCTCTGTAAACCATATACTCTAATTTCTCTGTTAGCCATAAACTCTGTGGTATTTCTGTAAACTGTATAGAATATTATCTTCTAAGACAGTGACTCATATATACTAATTATATATACCTTGGTATCTGTGTAAACTCTGGGCTGAATACCTGGTGAGCTGTGATTACTTACAACTGAAACTGACCAAGCATCAAATAATAACCATGATTATATTCAAGAAATGGATATGACACAGAAAACTGGGCTGTGATAACTGTAGTAAGTGTGCAACACACCTGAATGGAGACACTGTTGTGGACGAGAGAGGTAAATGGCATCTAGCAGTGTGTTCTTCTCAGTGGTGGCAGCAGAGATCAGTTGGACATAACCTCTTGACTCAAACAGTTCCATAATTGGCTTTCTTGCGTAGTGCAGCAGGTTTTCGTTGAAATCTCCACAAACTACAATTGGATGGATGTCCAGAATCTCCAGTGACTCCAAAAGGCCTCTGAGGTTTGTCAGAAATGGTGACATCTTGTAGTTAGGGGGTCTGCTGTAAATGGTAACAATTAATGCAGAGAAAGGAGCATCAACCACAAACTCAAGATCAGTAACATTCTGCGCATAATGTATTTCATGAGCTACAATATAGTTCTTGACATAAACCATCACCTCTGTGGGCTATTTCACTGAAACTGGTGTAGGACTCATGTCATGTCGATCTCTCCAGATACACCACATCAAGATCAAGTCCCAGCATGTGAACACTTTATCACTTTGTCTTTATTTGAATAAACCAGTTTGACAAGTTTAGCAAAAGCCCCATTCACTAGTCCCTGATTCAGATCTATGTTTCTGGTCAGCATAACACTGGCACCTACTGCAACTTGTAATGTGTCAGATAATCCATTAAAGTTTCCTTTACATGGTGTGGTCTGTAGTTCCATCATGCCAGTCCGAGCATCTTTACTATAATCATCTGCTTGGATTGTTATAATGTCATCATGAAACAGAGCTAGTGTTTTAGAGTTGTGCTTCTCCACTGTTTATTCGTTGCAAAAATGTGAAGTATATCCTTTTGACAGTTTTCCGGGTCACATGTTGCCTTTAAGAGTAATGCTCTGTCTGCCTCAGATAACTCTCGTGTTAGCTCTTTTACCCTGATGCGGTTTAACATCTCAGCAAATGCAACATCATCTTTCTGCCGCATGATCTCAGTCAGTTATCTTTTCACAGGTCGATGAGAGAGAGGTCATAAACACACAGTGGCAGAGACTGTCTCACTGGAGGTAACTGATAAAAATCACCAACTGCTAGAACTGACATTCCTCCAAATGGTCTTTGTGTACCTTTAATTTGCTTTAGCCTGAAATCTACATATGCAAAAAGCTGTTTGGACACCATGGACACGTCATCAATAATAATGATCTCAGCGTTCATCAGTTCTGCTCTGACTTCATCGAGCTGGTTACCAAGTCCTTGAAATGGAGGTTTTAAACTTCTGGGTAGTTTCAGCAGAGTGTGTAGAGTTGTTCCACAGATGTTGAAGGCTGTAGTACCAGTAAAAGATGTCAACAGGACAGTGGGCTTTGAAATATCTGTCTCCTCTGCACTTCTCTCTAATTTCCTAAGTATTTCTGAGGCCTCAGCATGAATACCTTTGATAAGATGTGATTTTCCAGTTCCTGCACCACCGATGATGAAAGAACTGTTCTACATTGACACTACCACCACATTTTATGCACCAGTCTCTTACAGCATAAAACACAGAAGCCTGCATCTGGTTCAAACTCTGATACATTTGACGTTTCATGGTTAGATCTAGTTTTGGAGGTTCAAGCATGATTCTGGCATCTCTCACTGTATTTGACTCACGATTATATTCTGGGACATTCTCTTGTACATCATCATCTGGTTCTCTGGCTTCCATCTCCTCAATACACTCAAGCCTTTCTGCTTCTGTTTGTGGAGTTAATGTGGCCCATGCATAAAAAATTTGCCCATTCTCTTCATATTCTTTTAAGGCACTCTCAACCGTTTTAGCATGCTTCTCATATTTATCTCGGTTTTCCTTCACAATGCTCTGCACAGAAACAATATCATCTGTATAAGGCAGCTGGACACCAGCCTGTTCATAGAAAGACTGGTAAGTGGGAAATGCATTTGTTTTTAGCTGACCCTCTGTCCATTGTGGAAGGTAAAGTTTTAACATGTTACCATGACACTCTTCAGGGTTCTTTTCTGGTGAATATCGATGATAGCCGATAATGGCATTTATATCAATGCGTAATCGTTTCTGAACATATCCCAAATCATTCAGCAACGGCATTATATCTTTGCCTTTCTTATCTTTGCCATAAACCAGTCTGCAAGTGGAGGCAAAATCAGCATAACACATCTGCTCAAACTCTGGTGTTTGGTGATCTGTATTTGTCCAAAAGACTTGACATCCAGATGTTTTCACTGCCAGGTAAATGGTTTTCCAGCTCTGACATGGGTCTGCTCAGTCTGACATTGTTATTATCAGTTGGGAGGAACACTACACTGCGAGTACACTTTTTCAGTTGTAGTCCACAAGCTCTAGCCACACATTCTTGTGCACTGACCTCTCTCTTTTTGGAATAAGCTTGCATAATTTGTTGCATCTGGTCAGATTCATTTTTTTCTCTGTCAGAGTTGCTGATGACAGTTTTTAGATACTCACTCATCTGAGATTCACTTTTACCAACATAACTACAAATGTAATTGATGCAACTGTAAACACTGGTGATATACTGTAAATCCATATTAGCCTGCCATGCTTTGAGTATTATAGGGTTATAAGGATTGACCCAGCAGTCTTTAGGCTCACGCTTCAGCATTACCACATTAGAATTTGCTATGGCATGTAAGTGAGTTTCATATTTATTCATAGTTAAATCACACTTGACCAAGAGCTCCTCCAAACTCATAGAAGCACTTTCTGGTTCATGTAGCAGTGCCTTTAAAGATTTTAAGTTTTGACATTGTCTCCTTTGAAGCGTCCTCACAGTATTCAGGTCTGGTGATCATGGTCTCTTGAATGGGATTTTTGGGAAATCCAAATCTACATCCACTGTTTCTGCCTTTACGACATGTTCTGGCGTGGTTTTTACTGTGCATCTCTACCTCAGACACCAGTTTATGCAGTTCAGGTTCTTTCTCTGGATCAGGAAGCTTGGCTGAGATGTATTTATTAATGAAATCATTAACTGTCTGATCATCATCTTCCTCAAACACAGGGGCACCTTCTACCCATATGAGACAGTGAATATGTGGACTTCCTTTGTGCTGAAATTCCACTTTGTAGTATTCAACCACTTTTCCAATTGGCTGTGCAGGAGACAGGATTAAATCTCTGAATAATGCTTCAACACATTTGTCAAACATTCTCATTGTAGTCACTGGGTTACTGCGTAAAATTTCACACTTGGTGTTCCAGTCCAACTCATCAACATTAACTCGTTCACCCAGTTGTGCTTTTATTGCGTCAATAAATTTGGGCCAGTTTTTTTCCCCACAACTGGAAGAAGTAAAATACACAGGACAACCTCTCTGTCGTATTATTGCGTACAAATCTATCAAATCTATGCTGGTGTTCCTCTCAGAGGAGTCATGAATCTCACTGCATCCCTGTTCCTTATCAGTTTGTCCACCTCTTTTTTATCTTGTAACACTGCTGAAGTAATTTTGCGTCCGTCTCTGGTCACAGGCTTTGCTTTGCATAACTGAATGCTCATACTAGACCTGGCCAAATGTATTTCATTAACAAACTGTGCAAAGAATTTAATAAAAATAGTTTGTGTCTCTTGGCAAACCTGTCATCAACAGAAAAAAGTCTGGTTTTGAAATAGCTGCTTGGACTTAATTTAATAGGCCTCTTTTTGTCCAGTGTGTTCTGACTAGTGGGAAACTGAACAGTGAATACCATTGCTTCCAGGTTTGGTGTTTTAAAGAAACTGACTGGGTTATTTCTTTCTGCTGGAGCTACAGAGTAGATTCCTTCAGTGTAACACAAGATTTCATCAGAAACATCAGGAGGCTGAAGGTATGATTCAAGAGCAATGCCACCATTTGGTTCATCTCCTTCCTGTTCTGTTTGATTACTGTCATCATTATCCTCATTGTTTGTTTATTTGTTTTAGCTCCTATCTCACACACTGCATCTTTCTCAAATGTATCTATTTCTACCTAATCTGCTTCATCATAATCACTGTCTTTCATTTCATTCTCACTGTCACTCTCATCCTGATCAAGTGTAGGGTCACATAATTCTGGTTGGTCCTTGATTTCTATGTCTTTGTACTGTGGATGAATGTCTTTCAGTTTCTGTAGGGCTTGTACCAATTTAGACCAGGTCACAGCCAGAAATATTTGATGGCCTTTGTAGGAAAGCTTTCTCTTCAGCTTGATTCTCATCACCTGAGACTGACTTGTGAGTCTGGGCAAAGCATTGACAGTTTCCCTAACCTCAGATGGGACACAAACCACATTTCCATGTATAGCTCTCTGTCCTCCTTTAGGAAGTGGGATGATCTTGGCAAAGGCTATATATTTATATATGAGGTGTCTCTCCAGAATATTAAGACCAAACAGCTCTGGTGGAATGTCTGCAAGTTGTAGTTTATTAACCACTGCAAGGGAAGGCATATAACTCTTTTATATAACTTTTTTTAAATGGTCATGACAACAGTGACAAATCCATTTGCCCTTTTTCTCATCTGGTACTTTATATGATTGGTTAATGCACTCATCACAAATATGAACATATTCTCCAGTTAAACACTGTTCAACCACATCACGGTTCTTTTCATAAACTGACGTACAGGGCTTCACTTGGTTTGGAAACAAAGCTTTGTGACAAACTGTACAAACATATGTGGGGTTTCTGATTTGTGCTCTGAAAACATTTATTGCCTTTTCTCACAGGTCATTATTTTGATGGCTTTCTTTAGGCGTTTCCTGACATTGTTCATGTTGACAGTTCATTAATCTGTATTTCTTAATGACATTCCTTGCACATCTCATTTTGTGTCTTATTCTGAACTCGTTTTTATATTTCTTTTGCATTAAAATTTTCATCAAAAGCTTGTGCTTGGTTCTGAAAGCGTCATTTGCATAACGTTGAGTGATATATAGAGATATACTTCCTCTTAGTTTGAAGGCTGTGTAATTCATATATCTATTTTGAATGTACTTCTTCTGTCTTAGTCTGTGTCATTCATGTATCTATTCTTAAGTAGACAGTTTAATCTACCTTGTAGATCTGGGTAATTTCTAGTGTGACACTGTCTGAAAAGCCCACACATTGCTTCTCCTCTCTCAATTTGATGCTCCTGAGTTTTTCTTTCTTCTGCCGCTAAACACATGTAATTAACAGTCTGTCGAACTCTGTTGTACAGTGCGTCACCTTCGTCCAAGACGAGATGCAAGTCTGCGGTAGTGAGGTTTTCATTCTCGTGAAGAAAGGCCAAAAACGTTGCAGAATTAGCAGCGCACTGTGTTTGGTGAAGAGTATTTCCCAGATGCTTGTGACCATGAAGCTCGTACACATATTTCATCAGGTCCTTGTGTCTGGGTTCGGTTACGTGTGGAAGACCTAGCGTCAGTGATCACTTTGACTGCAGCGGGACTTTCTCTTAAACATGCACTCTTTACCTGCGTGCCACCACAAGAATCGGCTATTGTCGGTCACTTCTCTGGACACACCTGGTGACATTACCTGTCTGTTCCGGCATGAATCGGCTGTTTGCTCTGAACCCTGTGCTGTTACCTCTGCGCTTCTCTCAGAATCACCTTCTCTTACTCGCTTCCATCTCTGAGCAGCAGATGATGAACGTTTGGACTTGCGTGGCATTTGTGTGGTTTGAACAGTCAAAAGCTTTGGAGCAAATAACCTCGTTACGTTAGCTTAAAGACGTCAACCATGAACTAGAACCCCAAATGTTTTACTAGCCGTTTAATTACCTCAGTTACGTTCACTTACTTCACGCAATTCTAAAAACACAATAATTACACTGTAAAAATAGTTTATCTACTTAAATACACTAGCTTTAGCTTAATGGAACTTAACAGCCTTAATTAGCACAAGTCAAACCAGGAGAGTCTCTATTGAAATTGGCTGAAACGTCACTTAGCAGGGGCAAAAACAAGGTTAGCCGTTTAGTACAAAGTATTGCTTTTCTTATTAATGTGCACAATTTAAGGACAATAGATCAACTACAACTTTAAAAATGCACACTTAAAATGGATTTACAAATACAACTTCAAATATATTCTTCTGTATCAATATTAGCGTGTATAAACTTAAATAACCCTAACCCTATACCACTTAATGAAAAACTTTTTAATTCTATATAAAGACTTTAAGGAACAAATATGATGTAATTTCTGATATGGTGGGTGCACTGCTGGTAGTGGAGCTGGTGATGTCGTCAATGGTCAGATGATCAGGAATTGTTCTTCAATACCACCTTTTTTACCAAAGCAACAGGAAATGGTCTGGTCTCACACTGAAAACTGTTGATGGTTCACAGGGCTCTGTAAAATCAGTACTGAAAACAGTCAAATCTTTGAAAATCTTATTTCAAATCTGGAATTTAAAAATCTGAATCTGAAAATCTGAATGAAATATGAATGTGAAATATGAATGTGATAATCTGAATCTGGAAATCTGACTCTGAATGAAATCTGAATCTGAAAATCTGAATCTGGAAATCGAAAATCTGAAACTGGAAATCGAGGACAGTGGGAACGACAGCGACAAAAGAGGTTGCTGAGTCCACCAGGGCAGGGCCAGGTCTATCTGGATCTGAAAGACAAGAAATAAAAAAACTGTAAGAATGTTTCTGTCTATAGAAAACACAGATGATTGTTTTCTTCTGATTATTTATACAGTTTAAGGACTCACTTGGAGATCCCATCTTTTTATTGAGTAAATATGGGGAAATAAATGGGAGCGTGATAAGGTACCTGAGAAATCAGTTCAGCTAAGCGCAGTCCACAGGAACAAACCTACAGAATACACAGAAAGAAGAAAATATTAAAGGAAGCTGGCTTTAGTGCGATTCTCCACAGGGTTCAGTTTGGTTCTGTTTAGTTAGAGGTTCCAATAAAATGGTGGAGCATGTGTCAAACCTCATTTTGTCTTTAGTCTAAGTGTTTTACTGGTTTATGTCAAGAAACCATGAAAACGGATTTGACACCGTTATGTTAATGCTTTTCATGTTCTGTATCTTGAGATAGTTACATAACATTGCTTTAAGTTAGATGTACTCACCAGACAAAGGCAGTTCTTTTCTGAAAAGAACAGAAAAAAGAACACAGAAAGAAGACAACAGTGTCAGTGCATATTCAAACCTGGGTTCTCTCCAAGTCCAGCTTCCTCCCAATGCTAACAAAGAAAGCTAAGAACACATTTGTAATTATCTATATTAAAATGCTTAAAGATATTACCAAAAAGATTTTTAAAAAATGTCAATATGAAATGCACATCATGCCACTTATTACAAAAAGTGAAAGGGAGACTCTGTTGGAGACAAATGTCAGTACTGGCTCAAAATTCCCTTTGCACAATTGAATGAATTAGTCTGGATCAGAGTTGAAAAATTTAAATCAGAGACAACAGAAAAGTGACAGGTATGAAGAAGCATAAGCCAGAAAACCAAGCAGGGTAGTGTGGAAATGCTAAATGCTATTGTCTTGTGGAAAGTGTCAGAAATGCGAGTGACATTAAAGTTAGGTTCATAATAACAACAGTGTGTTTGAAAGTGAGTAAAGCTCCAAATCCTTATAATGGCTTTTATTTTCATACACAGAAAAGCATTGGAAACGCTGCACATTCTATTCCAAATTAAAACATGAACAAAAAAGTGACAAAATTTGTTATTCCTTTACAGAAAGTGAATAAAAAAAGAAATATTAGGCTGTATCTTCACAAACTTAAACATTTACAGTATAAACTGAAAAATGCCTTAGATTTATCTTTCCGGTCATTCACTGAAGTAATATTTCATTGTATAACCACTGCATTTGAGAAGCTGACACATCTGTGTTGCATGGAGTCAACCAGCTTCTGGCTCCTGTGAACAGCTCAGGACCACACTATTCCTCTGCATTTCTTAGTTTTGCATCAGAAACTAAAATAATTTTTCATGTTCCCCAAAGCTTTCTATTGGATCAAGGTCCAAGGATGCTGGACACTCCACAACAGTCTTGTTGGTCTGTAATAGGGATGCACATTTGCATTTTCTTTAACCAATAATTGAACGCCTTAATAATCAATAATCGGTTAACAATTAAAGGTCCTATATTATACTATTTAGAAGATGATACAGTGTATTTTGGATACATTTAGGTTACCATATCACGTTTTGCAACATGAAACACACAATAATTATCTTATACAAGCGGTTTGGATGAGCTCTCATCATGAGTCCAAAGTGAACGGTCTGATTTGGCGCTGTCACTTTATGGCTCAGCTCTCACACTAGAGTTGCGCTGGAAACAGAACTGAAGTAAACACGGTACATCGTAGCACAGTAATAACTTTTTCAGCAATGGCTTTGAGAGTAACTGAGCCGTATATCTTCGACCCAGAATCTGACTCTGAATTTGAAGAACATGAGCAAACACAAAAACCTCGAAGGCTTCTACAAGACGTTTCTGCTTGGTAAATGAGAAACTATTAATTGTGTACGTTTCTATGGTGTAGCTCGTAGCATTGCGCGTTAACTGCTTCTGTTTATATGTTCACATGTGGAAATGGCCGTACAATGCCTACTGAAGTTGAGAATGTATGCTGCCTGGAGACTCCTAAGGTAGCTGTTATGCAGTATATTGAAAGAACTATAATAAAGTAGCCTAGCAATATGTAGAGCTATGCAGTAATACTTGTTAGTAACACATGTTGCTGACGGTAAGTAAGCTAACACAGTAGCAGCGATGCTTCTTTGTGCGTCTGAGCTGCACAGCACGGCACTTGTTGACAGTGCAGGAGAGAGGGGCAGGAGGAGTGTGGAGGAGCACTTCCTGGAGAGGAGTGGTTTATTTCACATATTGACGTCATTGCGTGAAACAGCTCGTTGAAAGGACTGTAGCTCAAACTAAATAAATTACTTAAACATGCGCGAATGAAAACAAAACAACGTTAACATGGTTAAAAGCTCAGAAAAGTCGATTTTGCATAATATGGGACCTTTAATGGACAAAAACTGTGGTGTCAAATATGAATCATAAACAAAAGTTTTTTGTTTGTTTTTTTTCAACCTAAAGCTACAATGTGACTTCAACACAGCAGTAGGAGCAGCATCTTGGTTCTTGCTGTGTTAACCATAATGATATTGGGATGTTTCTCATACTATGTATTAGACCTATTTATCTCATTCCAGGATCATAGATCAGTCCGAATACATCGAAATACTTGAAATCATGTTGTCTCACGCCAAAGAGGAAATGCCCTTGAAGTAAATGTTTCAATAAGACAATGGCCCCAAACACAGCAGTAAGAGAAGCATCTTGGTTCCAGACCAACAAGACTGCAGTTATGGAGTGTCCAGCCCAATCCCCAGACCTTAATCCAACAGAAAACTCGTGGGGAACACCAAAAATGCTGTTTCTAAAGCAAAACCAAGAAATGCAGCGCAATAGTCCAGTGGTCCCGGGCTGTTCACAGGAGCCAGAAACTGGTTGACTCCATGCAACACAGATGTGTCAGCTTCTCAAAAGCAGTGGTTATACAATGAAATATTAGTTCAGTGATTCACAGGAGAGATAAATCTAAGGCATTTTTCAGTTTATAGAGTAAATGTAAAGAAAATTGCAGGTGAATGAATTCTATTTTTTAACAGCTTAATATTCCATTTTCTTCACTTTCTGTAAAAGAAATAACAAATTGATAATTTTTTGTTCATGTTTTGATTTACAACAGAATGTGCAGTGTTCCCAATGCTTTTGCGTGAATGAAAATAACAGCTATTATAAGGATTTGGAGCTTAACAGACTTTTTTAAACACACTGCTGTTATACATAACTATTACATTTGTTAAGGTAGTTCTCTTCAGCTGAAGACTTCTGCTATCAATAATTTATTCATTTATCAATTTCCATGTGTTTTAAATATTATACACTGCTGTTATTAATGAGATAAATATATATTTTGTTTATGGCTCGGGGGTTTCAATGAAAAATGTATGAAATTATAAAATATATAACTTCAAAGACTGTCTTCTCAAAATGAGTTATTTCTCACACTCTGAGTCAGATATCTCCGCTTCAAGAGTACCTACAAGCACCACATAAAAGAAACCAGTCTTTTACCTTACTATATTCTCAAGACTTTCACTGAGGGGTTTGTTGATATATCATTCCTATCCTGAGTTGCAGGTCAATTTATACCAAAAATCATGGTGAATATTGATTTTTTAGAGACTATTGTCAGTATTCTCTAATTTACTAAAGAACAAAATAAGATATCCAGAATCCCCTCTGTAAAAGTCCTTTCATCTAATATGTCAATAAAATGAAAAAGAATTTTAAACCTGGTTCTATCCAATTTCCAGATTTTGTTTTTGGACATTCGTGCAAACTACTGTATATTTACTTATTAAGTATATAGGGCCTTGTTTGCATATTAAAACATTCATTTACACAAAACTTGTAATAAATTTTTTCATAGGTTTACACCAGCAATAAAGTGGAGACGTTACACAGTGCCTTCTTATCATTTAAAAAAATCTATAGTGTTTCACCTTAATATTTTAAACCATTTAATATGACTCACCAGAGCAGATGAACAAGTGGAGACCAGCGCAGCAGCGACAACAGGGACATGAATGAGAGAAACAGACAAATATGGATTACTAATAAGTACTAGACCCGCGAAATCACACAATCCCGCGTGCGCTGTAGGTGCTGCGTCATTCACGGTCAACAACAGTAGCGAAGGCTAAAGACATAAAATATGACACTGAATTTACTCAGTGAGAGACGGTTGTGTGTATTCGACACACTGACATTAAAACTGATTAATACTGTGATAATTATGTGGTTGGAAAAGACTAGGCTGCGTAGCCTACATTTAAACTTCCGAATAATGGCCGCTACTAGCAGCAGTTGTTAGCTAGCTTATCTCACGTCGTCTGCTTTGTGGTTTCATTCCAAAAAAGAGTTTTTAAACACACTATACCTCTCCACACATTTCTAACAATAAAATAACAAGGTCGTGACAATTTCTGACTATTTTTATCTCGCCAAACTAAGCTAGTTGTGAATTAATTTGAGGAGTATTGAATGAGCCTACACACCAGGAACGACGTCAACCGACGAGACTGGACAGACGCAAGTCTCGCGACGTAGTCATGGTGGTGCGTTCATGTCAGCTTGTATAACAATTGGGACTGTAAGATAAATGAAATATATATCTGGGTGTCATTTTGCCCTGGTTTAGTGTGGGGTAAGGAAGCTGTCAAAAGGGATGTGTGTGTGCAAGTAAACGTCCGTTTATATTTGTCTATTGTTGTGCATAAACTGAAATGTGTAAACTCTTGTATAAGAAAATGTGATTGCAAAAGTTGCAACTTTCCAAAATTATAAATATGAAGTCCAGTTTTACGGTTGGGGTTTCTTCATTGCGAATATGAAGAGAAATTTTACGATTGTGGTTTCTTCATTATGATTACGAATTGACAGCTGTGATCCGACTTTCAAAAATACGTCACGGGGTCACAGGCATTATGTATCGAGTCGAAGATACACCGATTCCACAAACTGCGCATGCGTCCAAAGTTCGTTCAACTTCAAGGCGCAAAGATGTCCGAAGTAGACGCTCCAAACACTGAACAGAATCAGGTACTTATTTACGCCATCTAATTTTCTCACTACCTCGATTTAATAAATCGAGTCTACGTGGCTATTTATTACAATAGCTGTACTTATCGGTTCGGGGGTTAGACAGTGAGTATCACCAGCTGTGTATCTGTACTTGGCTATACAATATCCAGGGGTGAGAACTACAAGTCACATTTTGGGTGAAATTGAGTTATACATATTACATGAAAGGTCTTGATAAACTCTGTTTAATGCCCCCAATATTACAATTACAAAGTTGTCAGTCAATATTATCTAAAGCAGATTAAATTTTCAATTGAATAGTAACAACTGATCTGATTTACAGGAATCACTGATGACAGAATTAATGAGTCGTCTTCGATCAAGGATTAGTGAGGTTATAGATCAGCCACATTTGGATTTGGACTATTTCCAGTACATTATAAATCAGGAGGTGTTCATCTTTACATCTGCATCTATGGTTTTTGATGTACCAACGGATGTTGTAGAGTGTCTTCTAAGCCTTCAGTGGAAAATAAATGCAGCCCTTCATCAAGAGGGACCTCGTGCTCTTATCACAGAAGTGAGCACTGGCCGAGGGCGACCCAAGTTAAGGGTTTCTGAAGACCTTCTGGTCCATCTCATTGACATGCCCTTACCAGTGTCATGTATTGCACACCTGCTGGAAGTCAGTGAATCAACCATCTTCAGGCGCATGCGTGATCTTTATCAACAAGATCCTCCTACAGCAGCTTATCTGACACTGAATGACAATGCTGTCCTGTCAATAAAAACAGACTTCCCAGTGCAGGATACAGGATGGTAAAGGGTTGCCTGCAAGCTGATGGACACAGAGTTCAGTGGGAACGCATCAAAAACTCTATGCACAGAGCTGACGCCCCTGTGTTTTTGAAAGAATGATGCAGCTTGGGTGCATTGTTAGAAGGACATACTGTGTACAACGTCCTCTGTACTTAGTACACATTGACACAAATCACAAGCTAATAAGGTAAGGGCGAATATTACTGGAGCTTTGATTGAAAAACAATGGCGAAATTTTTTTTTTTTCCTTTTATTCAGGTACAACATCATCAAATTTGGGGCAATAGATGGGTACTCCAGAAAGGTTTGTTATTTAAGATGTGAAATTTTTAGTTATTTTAGACATAATATTGCTTGTTTGTGTTTGTACAGATCATGTACCTGGAGCCAGCAACAAATAACAGATCAAGCACTGCTCTTTCATTTTTTCTGAAGGCAGTGGAAAAATATGGATGGCCTTCCAGGTAATTTGTGATGTCTGCTTGGGACAATATACACCTGTGTTTGTATTATGAGGGCTCTAATATTGACTTTCACCACATACTTTATAGGGTCAGGGGCGATGAGGGAGTAGAAAATGTGGCAATAGCTGACACCATGTTCAGCGTGAAAGGGACAGGAAGAGGTAGCTTCATAGCAGGCAAAAGTGTACACAATCAAAGGTTACTGTCTTATATATAAATCTACAGCAAGAAACTGTATTTTGGGGAATCAGTTACAGTCAAAAAGAATCATGACCTAACCAAACTGCAGAATACCAAACAAATCTATAAACTGTTTGCTATTTCTGTGAACTAGACATAGGAGACTATGCATTTGTTGTTTTCCTGTTGCTTTATTCTGTGTTGAGATGGGTACATTTTGTCTCTAATTTAGAATTGAGCGTTTGTGGCGAGACGTCTGGACCAGTGTAACCCATCTTTACTATGATGTGCTTCACAGCCTTGAGGAAGACTGCCTTCTGGATTTATCTGACACAATGCATTTGTTTTGTGCACATTATGTGTTCCTACCTCGGCTGGCTGATACACTTCATACCTTTGCAGAAGTGTGGGACAATCATCCTTTGAAGTCTGAAGGTGGACTCAGCCCTAACCAACTCTGGGATTTGGGGCACATGCAGAACCCTGCTGGTGAGACAGAAAACTTGCATGTTTGTTAACAAATTTCTGTTTGTTGCTTCAAATCCTTTTGCTTTTGTACATTTAAATTTAGTATTGTTTACTAATGACAGAACCTGGAGTTGTTTGGAACAGACTGGGAGACATTTCATGGTGTCAGTGAAGAACCTTTTGGAGTTCAAGTTCCAGAAAACGAGTGCCCTCTGTCTCCAGTCGCAATGGAAGCTGTGAAGTCCATCATCAATCCCACTGCGCCGTCAGAATCATATGGTAGAGACTTATATGTGTCAATGGTTCAGTTTATTCAGAGTTTGGGGACAAGTCACAGAATATTTTTTACAAAAATATGACCAATTACTGCAGAGCTGTTTCTCTGTAATGTACTTGCACACTTGGTTTAGAGCATTACAGCACAGTATATGTATCTAACTTGAATATATACATGCAAGCCATACTTAAGATGTATTTGTGTACGTTGTGATAACAATACCATATGCCTGATGAACACCTGATGAATGCCCAAATGTCATTTGAGTCTGAATAAAATCTTCACTTTTGGGAAGACAGTAATAACTGAAGGACTGCACTGCACTTTTTGTAAAATTTATTAAATACATATGACAACCTCCAAGCCTTACAAATGATGTATTTTAACACAGCTCCAGACTTGTGCATCTCTGCCTCACACACTCATTCTGTGTTGCCTTTTGTAAATAGCTAGCTCTATAAATAAGAGCCTTTACAGTAATACTGGAAAAATGTCAGCAAACAATGTTTTTAAGCTCTTGACTTATAACACTTCTAACTCTGAATGATGATCAAATAACTCATACCATATGAAAGGATTGCCCATGAGATAGGGCTGTTTCCATAATGTTTTTGAATTCACTGAATGTTGTCAGGTGAGCAACTGGAAATGTAATTGTGCGACTACATGCACTTAGAGTTGGAAAACAAATTGTATGTTGTGTGTCGCAATCATGGTGGAATTTCACTGATATGATGAAGTCCTTCTTTTCACTTGGAAGAAGAGGCTTATGTGCCTGTCCTATTATCCACTGCATAATTCTGCCAACAGTCATCTGCTGTGGAACTTCACTTTCATTGCTCTGGCCATCTTGTTCTTAAATAACAGATGGATGTTAGTGTGAAAAACAATACATCAGTAACTGAGTACCAACTTAATCTTACCACAATCCTCAACTCCCTGCAGAAAGTCTTCTCTGCTGTATTTCACAGAGCCCTTTTCACTAAAATCAGGTTGGCACTTTTCCAGGATGAAAGCTGCATCCACCTGCAAGAACAATGCAGAAACAGTATAGAACAACAACAGTGTATTTCTTGCAATAATTAAAATGTAATGGGAATAATCTATCGAAGATAAATGCAGACCCTGTCATCTTCCCCTGGAACAAACAGTGGCAGACAAAGTTCTGAGTGTGTCTTTAAAACATTCAGCAGGTCATACAGGTGCAAGCCTTTTCTGAGCTGGTCAAGCATTGGGACAACTCTCATAGTTGAGTGCAGTACAACAGCCCTGAAACACAAACAAAAGGTTAGCAAGTTATCAGAAGTACTTTTGTAGCAAGTGCTGTATATAAAATGATTTTGTAATTGGGAAAATTGTTAAATTCTAAAAAGAGTACATGGCAGTTTTCATAGACAGTTCAAAATTACTACCTAGTTTTAAAAACTGCCTGATGATGAGATCTTTTTTTATCCACAGACACTTTTCCAGTGTATCCACAGCTTAAAATGTCACCAGTAAACTGATTAATGTTCTCATCAGTTGCTTGGTTTATCTGAAAGCACGAAAGGCATTAACAGAATTGACTTGTCTAACATATTGTCACTTAAAGTATGCCCAGTGGACTGCTGACTGCCAAGTAATTCTCAATCTTGATGTCACTGCAACAGATTAGTCTTCTACACCAAAATATCCCGATTAATGGCAATTATACCCATAAGCTTTTCATATCATACATACACTATATTGCCAAAAGTATTTGCTCACCTGCCTTCACACGCATATGAACATGAGTGACATCCCATTCTTAAACCATAGGTTTTAATATGATGTCGGCCCACCCTTTGCAGCTATAACAGCTTCAACTCTTCTAGGAAGCCTTTCCACAAGGTTTAAGAGTGTGTTTATGGGAATTTTTGACCATTCTTCCAGAAGTGCATTTGTGAGGTCAGACACTGATGTTGGACAAAAGGCCTGGCACGGAGTCTCCGCTCTAATTCATCCCAAAGGTGTTCTATCGGGTTAAGGTCAGGACTCTGTGCAGGCCAGTCAAGTTCTTCCACACCAAACTCACTCATCCATGTCTTTATGGCCCTATGGCTTTGTGTACTGGTGCAAAGTCATGTTAGAACAAAAAGTGGCCATCTCCAAACTGTATAGTGTATCAGAAATTCCAGAAGCATAAGTCCATAATAAGTGTGTAACAATTCCCAGTCTGTGACATCACTGGTAGACACTTGTATGCTGTCTGAATCACCAGTGCATAAGTATCTGTAGCACCACTCACGCATGAAGTTGGGAAGAGGTCCGCCTTGTGCTAAACTAACTGCCATGATTTCTCCTGCAGTCGTACATATCAGAAAAACAAAATACTGCAAATACTTGTCACTTCTAGTGATTAATTTATATGCAGCTGTAGCGAGCGGCGAAAGTTCCAGAATGGTCTCGCTTGTATCACTATTTAGTACACCTTACTTCTCTATTTGCTATCTTTTTAGAGTTTATAAGTCAGTACAGCCTTCACCTCTCTGAGGGGGATCTGATGGTAATATAGGCAGATTTATTATTCTCTTAAAGAGTTCCCTTTTTCTTCACTTTCTTAATTCAAGAACCTGGTTCCTAAATTATTACTTTCTGCTATTATTAACCCTTTTTATCTTTAATTAGGAGCTGGTTATTACCACAGTGTTCCAACCTATTTTATACTGACTTGACCAGGGCCCAATGATTTCCCCTTGTGTTCTCACAGTTTCAGCGTCACGGTCACTCACCTGAAGATGATTTGTCGTGGGCTGCTGTTCCAGGCCTCTGCGTCAACTTGTAAACCAGTGACTCGCTCAACTGGGACCTGAGTCAGGGCTTGCTGGCAGATTCTTTTTAAACACTCAGACAAACGAATATATTCTTTTCAACCTTGGAAATAAAGTGTCTCTATTTCCGTTGGTTTGTTTTTATTTAAGACAAGACAGACAATACAGATAAGACACAACAAACTGCAGATGGGAGTTTCACGCCTGTAGACTTCTGGGCTAGTGCTTATAGGTCTACTGCCAGGGCTAGCGCTGTCCTTTAGGCCGTATATTCCTTTATAAAGTGAGTCACTTTACTCAGAAACCCAGTCTTGCAGTATATTCCCTTCAGGGGTCAACAACGTACCAATATAAGGCAGTGGATAAGACCTTACTCAAATGATTGCTCAAAGAGTAGGCACTGCTGAATTTGAGCAGCACATATTTATACAGCAGAACCGGAAGACCTGAGAGTGTGACAAACTCCTTACATGGGTAACAGGAAACTGTGCGGTAACTGTGCGGTTCCTCCATACATGGGCAACACCTGTTGCGGTAAGTTCATGTAACCAACATACCACTTAACCACATGAGCACACACAAATGATGAGCACACACAAATGAAAAAATTAAAATGGATGAATAATTGATAAGTATGTTCACAAAAATGAATAAGTAATGAAATAAAAATACATATATATATATTATTTCACTCAACAGAACAGCATATGTAACACATATGATTCATGAGCACATTCACAAAAAAATAAATGAATAAATGGATGAATAAGTGATAAAATAAAGATACATGGTTCAAACAGTATTATTTCAAATGGCAAAACAGCATGTGATTAAATATATGGGGCTATTATTATGGGGCTATTATTGTCGCAAAAAGATTTGTGCGTGCGTAAATAGATTTGTCTGTGATATGATGTGTGCGTATCAGGTTTTGTGCGTGCGTATCAGGTATTGTGTGTGCGTGTTACGTTTTGTGTGTGCGTATCAGGTTTTGTGTGTGCGTATCAGGTTTTGTGTGTGCGTATCAGGTTTTGTGTGTGCGTATTACGATTTGTGTGTGCGTGTTACGATTTGTGTGTGCGTGTTACGATTTGTGTGTGCGTATCAGGTTTTGTGTGTGCGTATTACGATTTGTGTGTATGTAAAATGATCATATTGTAAAAGCAAATAAGCTAAAAAGTTCTAAGTCCTACGCACAAAGCTCTAATTACACACAATACTTTTGGTACAGTTCTGCCATGTCAGATCTGTGGATTCGTCTGTAACTAAACGGTCATTTGCCCTGAGTTGAGACTTACAGGCTGTGGACTGGTCGATGAAACAGTGCACCAGCAGATAGCGGTAGTGGTTAATGAGGTTCTGTAGGCATGGAGGCAGAATATATTGTTTAACTCTGAGACCTAGAGTCTTGTTAAAATATCAGATAATATAAATTCTGATGTGCTGGCAGCAAAAAGCATTTGGTAACCGTTTAGCAGTAATACACACAGAGATAGCCGTTGTCTGTCTCATAAAGACACTCTCTAAAAAAAAAAGTTCGATTTTGCCCCACAGCTTATTGAGGGTTGACTGCTTGACTAAGCTGCCAGCAGATGGCAGCAGCGAGATATAAGCTGCCCTCTGCTTCAAAGTAGCCATCTGCTACGGTTACCAAATGCTTTTTGCTGCCAGCACATCAGAATTTATATTATCTGATATTTTAACAAGACTCTAGGTCTCAGAGTTAAACAGTATATTCTGCCTCCATGCCTACAGAACCTCATTAACCACTACCGCTATCTGCTGGTGCACTGTTTCATCGACCAGTCCACAGCCTGTAAGTCTCAACTCAGGGCAAATGACCGTTTAGTTACAGACGAATCCACAGATCTGACATGGCAGAACTGTACCAAAAGTATTGTGTGTAATTAGAGCTTTGTGCGTAGGACTTAGAACTTTTTAGCTTATTTGCTTTTACAATATGATCATTTTACATACACACAAATCGTAATACGCACACACAAATCGTAACACGCACACACAAATCGTAACACGCACACACAAATCGTAATACGCACACACAAAACCTGATACGCACACACAAAACCTGATACGCACACACAAAACCTGATACGCACACACAAAACGTAACACGCACACACAATACCTGATACGCACGCACAAAACCTGATACGCACACATCATATCACAGACAAATCTATTTACGCACGCACAAATCTTTTTGCGACAATAATAGCCCCATAAAAATTACCAGTATTTATTAAAACCAAACTGGTCAGTCACTAATAATCAAGGGCAAGAACATGCAAAATATGTCGGAATGTCACAGAAAAACATTTACTCACTCACAGTACCCAACCTGTTGAAAACAGAACTGATTAAGAAACTTAACACCACTTAAACACTGTACTTATTAACCATCTATAAGTGAACAAACAAATAAATACTTCACAACACCTAACACTTAATGTAAAATTACACAAGTTGTGAGGCCCCCTTTTATGAAAGCAAATACAAGACTTACCCATAGAGAGCTAATGCCGGCAGGATTGCTTACTAAAGCTTTAATATTAGTCTTTTGCAACATTGCAAGCCTGTTTTCATCCTTGACGTGAAAAAACAGTTTAGAAAATGGCGGCCTCCAGTAAGACACCGGAGCAGATTATTCACCCTAGAGGTAAGATCTTAAGCCCGAGCCCGAGTCAGAGCCCGACCCGGCCCGAAATTCGGGTCGAGTCGGGCCTAAAATGTCAATCATTACGTTCGGGTCGGGTCGGGCCGGGCTTCTCTCTCGCTGACTTTTTTTTAATAAATATATGTTTATAAAATTGTATACTTTTATTTTAAATTTCGTTTAAACAAAACTATAGAAATAACAATTTCATATATCTTTTCCCATTTATTTGATTTGCATTATTCTATTTAAAGCCTAGTGGGCTGCAGTATTTCTCCGCGTAATTAAGCGAGTGCGCATCAAGATCTCTCTTTCACTCTCTTTGTCTCCAGCGTTATTTCGTTGTGCAAATGCATTTATCATGATCATAAAAATATGTAGATTATTTTAACCTTAAGAAATCTTGCGTTTTTTTCTGCCAAAAATACTATGGGATAAATTGAAATTTCGGGTTTGCTTCGGGCTCGGGCCTGCAAATCAAGTTAATTGTTCGGGCTCGGGCTGGGTCGGGCTTTAATGCCCGCGGGCCTGGGTCGGGTCGGGCTGGATTTTTTAGGCCCGATCTTACCTCTAATTCACCCACACCAAGGTTTACCAGTCTATAATGGCGGCGCTCCAGCAGCAGACCGCAGCGAACAGCAGCGAACAACAGCTCCGGCAACGTACGGCAACTCCAGCAGCAACAGTCCTCACTGCGAGGCAGGCAATAACGCATTTCCAAACACAGTGCTCCAGCCAACGGCTCAGAAGTTCACAAGGTCCAGGTAGCACGTAGCGTAGCAAAATATAGCTCAAAAACAAGTATCCAAAAGTACGGAAGCGCTGAGCTGTCACAGTAAGTGAATTTTTTTTGTTGTTTAACCAGAAAATGATCACGTTAAAACGAGATAACTTTCTTGTTAACACGAGAAAATTATCAAGTTAAAACGAGAAAATGATTCGTACTTTACCCATGATGCTTCAGGAGCTGTTTACACTCAGAGCAGCGCAGTCAGGAGGATGGAGCAGGCGGAAACACTGTTTACCTTCTTAAAGACGGAATATTGGTGAACAATATATCATTAAACTGCGAAATGACAAAGTAAGTACATAATATAGTCATTTTATAACTTTGTGCAGTGTTGCTAAACCTTAGCTAATGTTGTTCAACATTGACATGCCTCCGCCATTTGTGCAACAAACTCGCGCCTTTTCTTTGTAAAAGTATGATTTGTTTACTTTTCAGTTAAGGTTATGGATATTTACATAGTGATTTGTTGTGTTTTTTATACGTTACCGCTGTTAATTTATTATATAGGCCACACTGCCAGTGACGGAAATGTTGTGTAGTTGTCTCCATCTGCTGGGGAAACTAGCTAATCTCAATCATACGACTTGAATATATTTTTTTGTTTTTGTGTGTTTGTGATAGAATATCTGAATGAAGACAGTGGACACACACCTTCCTGTCTGAAGGATGACAACAATGTGAAGGTTTTGAAGAAAAATATAAAGACTACAATACAACAGCCGCTATGGACAATAATCAGGACCATTTGCATGACTTAATTAAGTCATACTTCTTGCTAGGGTTAAACCATAATGAAATATTGCTTTCACTTAGCACTATTGATAGAGTCGTCATGAGCATTCGGACATTAAGAAGAATCCTGTCAAGAATGGGGCTTTTTTCGGATAAAAAAACAAAGTGATATTCTTGATGTTGCATTGTTTCTTATGGGCCAGTTGCAAACATATGGACAACTTCAGGGATACAAACTACAACACATACAGGTTGTGCATACAGGAGGGATTTATTGTTACCCAGAACACAATAAAACATTTATTAAGCATTTTAGATCCCCAGGTTGTACAGTTTAGGCGACAAAATCGTTTAAGACGGCGACTATATTACAGCCCAGGTCCTAACTACATGTGGCACGTAGATTCCTACGATAAGCTCAAGCCATATGGTATTTGTATTAATGGTGCAGTGGACGGGTTTTCAAGGATGAGAATCTGACTTCATGCTTACTCAACCAACAGCAATCCTAGACTTATTGCTGGATATTTTATTTCAGAAGTTGAACAAAAGGGAGCAACAGCAGCAGAAAATGGGATTATGGAGGACATGCAGTGATTTTTGCGCCTCAAACACAATGACTCTCATGCAAGAAATTGCTTCATATATGGATCAAGCACTCACAACCAACGTATAGAGAGCTGGTGGGCTTTTTTAAGGAAACAGCATTGCCAGTTCTGGATGAATTGCTTTCAGAAAATGAAGGATTCTGATGACTTCACTGGTGACTTCTTGGATAAACAGCTGGTTCTGTTCACCTGTCTGAATATCATTAGGTGTGTATGTGCACATTTGTGACAGTGTGTGAACTATACCATAGTTGACCTGGCCTGACAGTTTGTGACATATTTGGAATAATAATTTTTATTATCATCCACTAATTGTACAAGGAGATGTCAGTGGAGCACTCTACAAAACATGGTTGTTAAAGAGCTGTTTGTTGAGACTTAATGTCCTGTCATATTAATATTTACTTAAGTGAATGGTAACAGTTGGTTGCGTCTTCAAAAATGTAATCCTTTTTTGTCTGTGTTTCTCTCAGCAAGAACTTCAGCTTGTTGCTCACCTGTGGAACACTCACATCATTCGGCAGAGCAGAAATGTAGTTGGTCCAAGTGGCCGCCCATACATGATGTACATGCTTCCTCAGCTTTTTGGTGGCCAAGATCATCTGAGACATGTATCAGAGCAGGCAGTACAAATCTGCAAAGAACAGTGTCTACATCTAGGACCTTATCCTTGTGATGAGACCGTGTTCATACTATCTTGTCAGCTGTTGGCAGACAAATTCCTACATGCCCCATCTACACCTGATGAAGCAGTTGAACTCTACTTATTCCTAAGAAGCTGCATACGTAAAGATTTGTGAAATAAGCAACATGGTCTGTCAAAAATGAGCAACAAACATTTGTTTGCTCATTATAAACGTAATAAGTCAATATTTTATTTTAATATTGTTTCAGAGTTTAATTTTTGAGCAACTTTCATTCTTTATTATTATTCTTTTACCCTACTAAAATGTTTGTATCTTGGAATAAACATAATTTAACAAGCGGTGGTTACAGAAATAAGGACTTGAATTCATAGTACTAAATATGTGTCTTATAACATTTGTCATCTGCATTAAAGCACTAAATGTTTATGAGCAAATTTATTTGTTTATGTCACTGTTTCGTCTTATCTGAGTGGCTTATAGTAAGTGTTCTGTTTCACATATGGTATATTTGGAAATGCAATAAACAGTACAGAATAAGGAAAAATACAATTTATTTGACAATTATTTGAAAAGTACCTTAAACTTTCTTTTTTTTTTTTTTGTCACAAACACAACTGAGAGTTGGTACTTGAGTTGGAACACTTATGGAACTGAGTAATGAACTGTATCCACATGTTTTGAAATACATGTTTTCAAGAAAAAAGATGTCTCTTATTAATACAATATATGAATTTCTACATGACATTTTTGCTGTCATCTCAGACATAGAAATAGAATACATGCAAGTAAAACTGCATATTTAATGCCACAAACACATCAATCAAGATGTAAACATTTGAATGCAATCTGCATTACAAAACTTATTTTTTTAAACTAAAAAGAATAAATAAAATAAACACATTTGGTAGCTGTCAATTGAAGGCTAAACACAAAAGCTGACTTTAAGATGAATTTATCCTAGTACTATTTTATGCTTGTTCTTCTGAATGTAAGTTTTTCTTGTGCAAAATGTAACATGATAAACAATTTTGAACATGACAGAACAAATAAGTAGTATACAACATACTAAAACAAACCATTTCACAGTGCAGCATGTTACTGTATACCATGTGTTATATCTATGCTATATCCATAACATAGCAACTGTTGCTACTGAGAATATTATCTAATTCAACACGCAGGTCAGGGAAGGACAAGTATGTCCAAGGTAACTCCAAGACTGGCCCACAAGTGTGAGCAACTGGCCGCCGTGCAACGCCTTCCAAAGGTGAGAAGATAATTTTTAATAATTAATTAATTTAATTAACACAAAGTACATCAGAGCCTGTAATGAACCGCAGGAACTTTCTGAGGCCAGACTGGTCAAGTCCCCTGATATACTGCTGTAGGTAACGCAAACTCTGGTGCTCTGCTTGTGTTGTGGGGGCATCCAGCAATTTCAGAACTTTTCTTGTTGTGGGGTTTGTTTTTTCATAGATTTGCTGAATGCTCTGCAGACTATCAAAGGCTTGTCTAAATACTGAGCCCACAACTTCTGACATTTTATCAAGACAATATTTGGGCTGCTGGATGATCAGCTTGTGAGCAACACTTAGAAGTGAACACTCACGTCTTGCCCTTCAGATGCATAGTCCAGAAATTCAGTCCAGAATGCAGAATAGACATCCCTGGAAATGCCGTCTGCATCTGTTCCAATTTCAGCAATGTAACTAAATTTTAGTGGACAGGTCAGCAATTTGGGATCTTTGAACTGTGTAATAATTTCATCCAGAAGCTTTGTTCTGTGCAGTTTAATGTGGACACTGGCAATTTCATAACCTGTAACATCTGAGTTGGTGTTGGTTGGAGTTGACATTGCAGTTGGTAAAAAGCTGACATCGGGTTGGAAACACACAGTAGTGTTTTGCTCACTGGTACTAGGTGTAGGGTTGTTTGAGGAACACTCATTGATTACAATCAGAGGGTCAAGGATTTCTGAAGATTTTGGGACAGCAGTCACAGACTGGACTTCATCACTTGCCAGTATGGTTACAGTGTCATCTAGCTGCCAAGGCAAAGCTTCACCCACATAGGGCCCTATCATGACCTCAGAGGTGCTGGATGACAGTGAGACATGTTCATACTCTGATTCAGTGAGCTCAGAGTCATCTGTAGTTGAAGATTCCTTTAATTTTGTGCTAAGATAAAATCTTAAGATCCCCATTTTGAGCACAGAGTAAAGTTCTCCCACTGTAACATTTTCATCCAATACTGCATCTTCTTGATAATCAAGAATATCAAAGCTGAATTCCTCTATTTTTCCCTTTTTAGATGCTCCATTTGGGAAGAATAGATCCTTTGCCATTTGTAAAATATCAGCTTTTTGGGAATCTTTGGAAACATCAACTCTCCTTGTTCCACCTCCATTCTTCTTGCGTTGCTGCTTTCCTTTATGTATCCACCCCAATTCAACCTTTCTTGTCTTTCTTACAGCCATCTTATTATTTCTCATATATGCTTTAGGATGTTTGGACAATGCAGGAGGTTCCTCATCATGCTCCTCTGAGACTTTATCAATGCCCATCTTTTTCCTGAGTTTTTGTAGCAGAGACTGCCTCTGTGCATCTTTCTCGCATTTTCTTTGGGACTCAGAACAAAATCTTCGTGTGGCAATCCTGTCACCATAGATAGGGATATAGGTGGCCAAGATGTCATCTTCCATAGATTCTTTGATAGACATATCAATCTATAAAAGAATATAATACAATGGTAATCATTTTAATATATAGACAAAACAAACATAACAAATTTTGTTTTCCCTCAGAAGCCTAGATTTATGTTGGTGACAGATCAATTTGGCATTAAAACAACAAAAAACGGTTTGCCAGGTAATACATCTAATTTAATAAAGATTTTCTTATTCTTGACTAATCATAATTATGTAAAATTCATAAACCGTTTGGAGAGATACTTGGATGGAAAGTGGTTGGAGCTACATGGGAGCACACTAGCTACAGGTTGGAGACCCATGTGTGTAGCCTAATTATGACAGATTAGCTTATAGCCCGCAACACTGCACAAAGTTATAAAATGACTATATTGTGTACTTACGTTGTCATTTCGCAGTTTAATGATATATTGTTCACCAATATTCCGTCTTCTTAAGAAGGTAAACAGTGTTTCCGCCTGCTCCATCCTCCGGACTGCGCTGCTCTGAGTGTAAACATCTCCTGAAGCATCATGGGTGAAGTACGAATCATTTTTTTGTTTTAACGTGATAATTTTCTCGTTTTAACGTGATAATTTTCTCGTTAAAACGAAAAGGTATTACGTTATAACGAGAAAATGATCTCGTTTGAACGTAATATTATCACGTTATAACGAGAAACTTTATCGTATTAACGAGAAACACTACAAAAAAAATCATTTACTGTGACAGCTCAGCGCTTCCGTACAAAAGCACAGAATAGAGTCCAGCTTACTACCTGGGCGGCCGAAGCCACTGAGTCTGGACTAGAGGTAAGATCGGGCCTAAAAAATCCAGCCCGACCCGACCCAGGCCCGCGGGCATTAAAGCCCGACCCAGCCCGAGCCCGAACAATTAACTTGATTTGCAGGCCCGAGCCCGAAGCAAACCCGAAATTTCAATTTATCCCATAGTATTTTTGGCAGAAAAAAACGCAAGATTTCTTAAGGTTAAAATAATCTACATATTTTTATGATCATGATAAATGCATTTGCACAACGAAATAACGCTGGAGACAAAGAGAGTGAAAGAGAGATCTTGATGCGCACTCGCTTAATTACGTGGAGAAATACTGCAGCCCACTAGGCTTTAAATAGAATAATGCAAATAAAATAAATGGGAAAAGATATATGAAATTGTTATTTCTATAGTTTTGTTTAAACGAAATTTAAAATAAAAGTATACATTTTTATAAACATATATTTATTAAAAAAAGTCAGCGAGAGAGAAGCCCGGCCCGACCCGACCCGAACGTAATGATTGACATTTTAGGCCCGACTCGACCCGAATTTCGGGCCGGGTCGGGCTCTGACTCGGGCTCGGGCTTAAGATCTTACCTCTAGTCTGGACAAAACACGTCCCCACATACACAGTACTCCCGCCCCAACCAATCAGAGCCAATCAAAAGTGTTACAACTTGATGTTACCCTTGACTGACCAATTAAACAGCAGATACGCCACACATCAACACGCTGCTTAAGACGTATTTACTGGCGCTAGTAAATTACAGCGTTTAACTAAAATCACAATGTTTAATGGCCATTTCAATGTTAGATTTTAGAATGGCCATAGATATTAACTTGTGCTAACATATCACACATTTTACAATGCCTTGTATTTAAACTGAAAGTAAGAATAAAGCGCGCAAGTACTAAAATAAACCAGGGGTTTACATTTACTTAAGACAATTCGTAACATTTAAAAGAGACTAAAGTTCATTTTCTTTAATAAAAATAACAAAAAGTTTACTTTATTATGCTTAAATTAATTAATAAAAAAGTGAAATATGTTTATTTTACATATGAGTTATTAAACGGCATGCAATATAATTTGAAAGGAACGGCTTACATAATTTTATTTGTTAAATACTTTGAGTTAGCCGTTTGTCGAAAGTGTGAGAGTCTTACTACCTGCAGTCTATCTCATTGTGTTGAATGTGATTGGTTACTGGACACTGTCGATCAAGGTTATACGTTGTGATTGGCGGGAGGTATAAGTGTGGGGGAGGGGATGTGAATTTCGGGGGGTGACACACGAGGAAGAGGGAACACGCACAGACACGCGGAGAGACTGGAGACACCAGGCACGACGCATGAGAGACGCGAAACTGGCAACAGCGAAGTTTGGTTAATATTATCTGTGACTTTGGACCAAGTGAATGGAGTCTGTTTCCGAACCGCGCTGGCACACTGCTAGACAGAGTTTGGTAGGGTGTGCGAGCGGTAAGCCTCGACGCGGAGAGCCCGAGACAGGTGTTAGCTAGGCGTAAGCCGCGACTCCGTAGCAGCCATAAAAACGAAAATAGCGGCGGACGACTTCGACGGAGCCATTGAACATTACTGAGCCTAATATGTCAAAGAGGACCGTTGAGGACTTGGTATTGCATCGCACTCAGGTAAATTTTTGTATTGTATTTTGTATTATTTACTGGACACTTTTAGTTATTTATGGTTTAATTTTGTGCAAAGCTTTTATTCATTTTGTTTTTTTTGTGTAAGGGTATATAATTTGTGGTTTTGCCACATTTTAATTACAGGCAGGCTAAGCTTCACGTACACCAAAATACAGTGGCTACGTGGTTTATTACAAGAAGTAAAGGTGCTAGAGGCAGAGCTGGGTCCTGAGGCAGAGCTGGGTCCTTAAGAGGAGCTGAGTCCAGAGGCAGAGCTGGTTCCTGAAGAGGAGCTGAGTCCAGAGGCAGAGCTGGTTCCTGAAGAGGAGCTGAGTCCAGAGGCAGAGCTGGTTCCTGAAGAGGAGCTGAGTCCAGAGGCAGAGCTGGTTCCTGAAGAGGAGCTGAGTCCAGAGGCAGAGCTGAGTCCAGAGGCAGAGCTGAGTCCAGAGGCAGAGCTGAGTCCAGAGGCAGAGCTGAGTC
Source organism: Rhyacichthys aspro (assembly GCA_036850595.1). NCBI lineage: Eukaryota > Metazoa > Chordata > Actinopteri > Gobiiformes > Rhyacichthyidae > Rhyacichthys > Rhyacichthys aspro. The sequence goes on along the minus strand of JAWCTZ010000365.1, from coordinate 6,642 downwards.
CAGAGGCAGAGCTGAGTCCAGAGGCAGAGCTGAGTCCAGAGGCAGAGCTGAGTCCAGAGGCAGAGCTGAGTCCAGAGGCAGAGCTGAGTCCAGAGGCAGAGCTGAGAGGTGATTCCAACTTCTTCTTGTTGATTTCTCCAAGCCCTACAAGGCACAGGCAGTTTGGTTGCAATTGGAGCTTTAGTTTGTCCACAGCACTCAAATTAGTCCACCTCCCTGGCCTCATATGAGTCTGTTTTGGCATTGTATGAGCAGAGCCTGGTATTTGTGTGATTCTTTTCCTGAAAATGTGTGTATCCAGTTGATATAGTTGTGTTTGAGCAGTTTAGGCAAGGTTTCATGCATATAATGTGAAAAGGTAAAAAATGGCCTGCTTTCGAGCTGAAAATCACTTTGCAGCAATAAAAACTAAATTGTGTCTTTCTTTTAACTCAAAGTGCTAGAGAGATGATTCCAACTTCTTTTTGTAGATTTCTCAAAGCCCTACAGGGCACAGGCAGTTGTGTTGAAATTGGAGTTTTAGTTTGTCCACAGCACTCAGATTGGTGTTTGAGACTAGTCTCACTCAAGTCAATGCAAATTGACATCCCTGGCCTCATATGAGTCTTTTTTTGGCATTGTATGAGCAGAGCCAGGTATTTGTATGATTTGGCCTGAAAATGGCCTGTTTAGCCCTAAGAAGCCATTTCCAGTTGATATAGTTGTGTTTGAGCAGTTTCATGTCTATAATGTGAAAAGGTCAAAAGTGGCCTTCTTTCGAGCTGAAAATGACTTTAGCAATAAAAAGTAAATTGTCTCTAACTTTTGAACCCAAGGTGCTAGAGAGGTGATTCAAAGCTCTTCTTGTAGATCTCTCCAAGCTCTACAAGGCACGGGCAGTTTGGCTGCATTTGGAGCTTTAGTTTGTCCGCAGCACTCAGATTGGGGTTTGACACTAATATGGCTCAAGTCAATGGAAATCCACATCCCTGGCCTCATATGAGTCTGTTTTGGCATTGTATGAGCAGAGCCAGGTATTTGTGTGTTTTGGCCTGAAAATGGCCTGTTTAGCCCTGAGAAGCCATTTCCAGTTGATATAGTTGTGTTTGAGCAGTTTCATGTCTATAATGTGAAAAGGTCAAAAGTGGCCTTCTTTTGAGCTGAAAATGACTTTGCAGCAATAAAAAGTAAATTGTCTCTAATTTTGAACCCAAGGTGCTAGAGAGGTGATTCAAAGCTCTTCTTGTAGATCTCTCCAAGCTCTACAAGGCACGGGCAGTTTGGCTGCATTTGGAGCTTTAGTTTGTCCGCAGCACTCAGATTGGGGTTTGACACTAATATGGCTCAAGTCAATGGAAATCCACATCCCTGGCCTCATATGAGTCTGTTTTGGCATTGTATGAGCAGAGCCAGGTATTTGTGTGTTTTGGCCTGAAAATGGCCTGTTTAGCCCTGAGAAGCCATTTCCAGTTGATATAGTTGTGTTTGAGCAGTTTCATGTCTATAATGTGAAAAGGTCAAAAGTGGCCTTCTTTTGAGCTGAAAATGACTTTGCAGCAATAAAAAGTAAATTGTCTCTAATTTTGAACCCAAGGTGCTAGAGAGGTGATTCAAAGCTCTTCTTGTAGATCTCTCCAAGCTCTACAAGGCACGGGCAGTTTGGCTGCATTTGGAGCTTTAGTTTGTCCGCAGCACTCAGATTGGGGTTTGACACTAATATGGCTCAAGTCAATGGAAATCCACATCCCTGGCCTCATATGAGTCTGTTTTGGCATTGTATGAGCAGAGCCAGGTATTTGTGTGTTTTGGCCTGAAAATGGCCTGTTTAGCCCTGAGAAGCCATTTCCAGTTGATATAGTTGTGTTTGAGCAGTTTCATGTCTATAATGTGAAAAGGTCAAAAGTGGCCTTCTTTTGAGCTGAAAATGACTTTGCAGCAATAAAAAGTAAATTGTCTCTAATTTTGAACCCAAGGTGCTAGAGAGGTGATTCAAAGCTCTTCTTGTAGATCTCTCCAAGCTCTACAAGGCACGGGCAGTTTGGCTGCATTTGGAGCTTTAGTTTGTCCGCAGCACTCAGATTGGGGTTTGACACTAATATGGCTGAAGTCAATGCAAATCCACATCCCTGGCCTCATATGAGTCTGTTTTGGCATTGTATGAGCAGAGCCAGGTATTTGTGTGTTTTGGCCTGAAAATGGCCTGTTTAGCCCTGAGAAGCCATTTCCAGTTGATATAGTTGTGTTTGAGCAGTTTCATGTCTATAATGTGAAAAGGTCAAAAGTGGCCTTCTTTTGAGCTGAAAATGACTTTGCAGCAATAAAAAGTAAATTGTCTCTAACTTTTGAACCCAAGGTGCTAGAGAGGTGATTCAAAGCTCTTCTTGTAGATCTCTCCAAGCTCTACAAGGCACGGGCAGTTTGGCTGCATTTGGAGCTTTAGTTTGTCCGCAGCACTCAGATTGGGGTTTGACACTAATATGGCTCAAGTCAATGCAAATCCACATCCCTGGCCTCATATGAGTCTGTTTTGGCATTGTATGAGCAGAGCCAGGTATTTGTGTGTTTTGGCCTGAAAATGGCCTGTTTAGCCCTGAGAAGCCATTTCCAGTTGATATAGTTGTGTTTGAGCAGTTTCATGTCTATAATGTGAAAAGGTCAAAAGTGGCCTTCTTTTGAGCTGAAAATGACTTTGCAGCAATAAAAAGTAAATTGTCTCTAACTTTTGAACCCAAGGTGCTAGAGAGGTGATTCAAAGCTCTTCTTGTAGATCTCTCCAAGCTCTACAAGGTACGGGCAGTTTGGCTGCATTTGGAGCTTTAGTTTGTCCGCAGCACTCAGATTGGGGTTTGACACTAATATGGCTCAAGTCAATGCAAATCCACATCCCTGGCCTCATATGAGTCTGTTTTGGCATTGTATGAGCAGAGCCAGGTATTTGTGTGTTTTGGCCTGAAAATGGCCTGTTTAGCCCTGAGAAGCCATTTCCAGTTGATATAGTTGTGTTTGAGCAGTTTCATGTCTATAATGTGAAAAGGTCAAAAGTGGCCTTCTTTTGAGCTGAAAATGACTTTGCAGCAATAAAAAGTAAATTGTCTCTAATTTTGAACCCAAGGTGCTAGAGAGGTGATTCAAAGCTCTTCTTGTAGATCTCTCCAAGCTCTACAAGGCACGGGCAGTTTGGCTGCATTTGGAGCTTTAGTTTGTCCGCAGCACTCAGATTGGGGTTTGACACTAATATGGCTCAAGTCAATGCAAATCCACATCCCTGGCCTCATATGAGTCTGTTTTGGCATTGTATGAGCAGAGCCAGGTATTTGTGTGTTTTGGCCTGAAAATGGCCTGTTTAGCCCTGAGAAGCCATTTCCAGTTGATATAGTTGTGTTTGAGCAGTTTCATGTCTATAATGTGAAAAGGTCAAAAGTGGCCTTCTTTTGAGCTGAAAATGACTTTGCAGCAATAAAAAGTAAATTGTCTCTAATTTTGAACCCAAGGTGCTAGAGAGGTGATTCAAAGCTCTTCTTGTAGATCTCTCCAAGCTCTACAAGGCACGGGCAGTTTGGCTGCATTTGGAGCTTTAGTTTGTCCGCAGCACTCAGATTGGGGTTTGACACTAATATGGCTCAAGTCAATGGAAATCCACATCCCTGGCCTCATATGAGTCTGTTTTGGCATTGTATGAGCAGAGCCAGGTATTTGTGTGTTTTGGCCTGAAAATGGCCTGTTTAGCCCTGAGAAGCCATTTCCAGTTGATATAGTTGTGTTTGAGCAGTTTCATGTCTATAATGTGAAAAGGTCAAAAGTGGCCTTCTTTTGAGCTGAAAATGACTTTGCAGCAATAAAAAGTAAATTGTCTCTAATTTTGAACCCAAGGTGCTAGAGAGGTGATTCAAAGCTCTTCTTGTAGATCTCTCCAAGCTCTACAAGGCACGGGCAGTTTGGCTGCATTTGGAGCTTTAGTTTGTCCTCAGCACTCAGATTGGGGTTTGACACTAATATGGCTCAAGTCAATGGAAATCCACATCCCTGGCCTCATATGAGTCTGTTTTGGCATTGTATGAGCAGAGCCAGGTATTTGTGTGTTTTGGCCTGAAAATGGCCTGTTTAGCCCTGAGAAGCCATTTCCAGTTGATATAGTTGTGTTTGAGCAGTTTCATGTCTATAATGTGAAAAGGTCAAAAGTGGCCTTCTTTTGAGCTGAAAATGACTTTGCAGCAATAAAAAGTAAATTGTCTCTAATTTTGAACCCAAGGTGCTAGAGAGGTGATTCAAAGCTCTTCTTGTAGATCTCTCCAAGCTCTACAAGGCACGGGCAGTTTGGCTGCATTTGGAGCTTTAGTTTGTCCGCAGCACTCAGATTGGGGTTTGACACTAATATGGCTCAAGTCAATGCAAATCCACATCCCTGGCCTCATATGAGTCTGTTTTGGCATTGTATGAGCAGAGCCAGGTATTTGTGTGTTTTGGCCTGAAAATGGCCTGTTTAGCCCTGAGAAGCCATTTCCAGTTGATATAGTTGTGTTTGAGCAGTTTCATGTCTATAATGTGAAAAGGTCAAAAGTGGCCTTCTTTTGAGCTGAAAATGACTTTGCAGCAATAAAAAGTAAATTGTCTCTAATTTTGAACCCAAGGTGCTAGAGAGGTGATTCAAAGCTCTTCTTGTAGATCTCTCCAAGCTCTACAAGGCACGGGCAGTTTGGCTGCATTTGGAGCTTTAGTTTGTCCGCAGCACTCAGATTGGGGTTTGACACTAATATGGCTCAAGTCAATGCAAATCCACATCCCTGGCCTCATATGAGTCTGTTTTGGCATTGTATGAGCAGAGCCAGGTATTTGTGTGTTTTGGCCTGAAAATGGCCTGTTTAGCCCTGAGAAGCCATTTCCAGTTGATATAGTTGTGTTTGAGCAGTTTCATGTCTATAATGTGAAAAGGTCAAAAGTGGCCTTCTTTCGAGCTGAAAATGACTTTAGCAATAAAAAGTAAATTGTCTCTAATTTTGAACCCAAGGTGCTAGAGAGGTGATTCAAAGCTCTTCTTGTAGATCTCTCCAAGCTCTACAAGGCACGGGCAGTTTGGCTGCATTTGGAGCTTTAGTTTGTCCGCAGCACTCAGATTGGGGTTTGACACTAATATGGCTCAAGTCAATGCAAATCCACATCCCTGGCCTCATATGAGTCTGTTTTGGCATTGTATGAGCAGAGCCAGGTATTTGTGTGTTTTGGCCTGAAAATGGCCTGTTTAGCCCTGAGAAGCCATTTCCAGTTGATATAGTTGTGTTTGAGCAGTTTCATGTCTATAATGTGAAAAGGTCAAAAGTGGCCTTCTTTTGAGCTGAAAATGACTTTGCAGCAATAAAAAGTAAATTGTCTCTAATTTTGAACCCAAGGTGCTAGAGAGGTGATTCAAAGCTCTTCTTGTAGATCTCTCCAAGCTCTACAAGGCACGGGCAGTTTGGCTGCATTTGGAGCTTTAGTTTGTCCGCAGCACTCAGATTGGGGTTTGACACTAATATGGCTCAAGTCAATGGAAATCCACATCCCTGGCCTCATATGAGTCTGTTTTGGCATTGTATGAGCAGAGCCAGGTATTTGTGTGTTTTGGCCTGAAAATGGCCTGTTTAGCCCTGAGAAGCCATTTCCAGTTGATATAGTTGTGTTTGAGCAGTTTCATGTCTATAATGTGAAAAGGTCAAAAGTGGCCTTCTTTTGAGCTGAAAATGACTTTCAGCAATAAAAAGTAAATTGTCTCTAACTTTTGAACCCAAGGTGCTAGAGAGGTGATTCAAAGCTCTTCTTGTAGATCTCTCCAAGCTCTACAAGGCACGGGCAGTTTGGCTGCATTTGGAGCTTTAGTTTGTCCGCAGCACTCAGATTGGGGTTTGACACTAATATGGCTCAAGTCAATGGAAATCCACATCCCTGGCCTCATATGAGTCTGTTTTGGCATTGTATGAGCAGAGCCAGGTATTTGTGTGTTTTGGCCTGAAAATGGCCTGTTTAGCCCTGAGAAGCCATTTCCAGTTGATATAGTTGTGTTTGAGCAGTTTCATGTCTATAATGTGAAAAGGTCAAAAGTGGCCTTCTTTTGAGCTGAAAATGACTTTGCAGCAATAAAAAGTAAATTGTCTCTAATTTTGAACCCAAGGTGCTAGAGAGGTGATTCAAAGCTCTTCTTGTAGATCTCTCCAAGCTCTACAAGGCACGGGCAGTTTGGCTGCATTTGGAGCTTTAGTTTGTCCGCAGCACTCAGATTGGGGTTTGACACTAATATGGCTCAAGTCAATGCAAATCCACGTCCCTGGCCTCATATTAGTCTGTTTTGGCATTGTATGAGCAGAGCCAGGTATTTGTGTGTTTTGGCCTGAAAATGGCCTGTTTAGCCCTGAGAAGCCATTTCCAGTTGATATAGTTGTGTTTGAGCAGTTTCATGTCTATAATGTGAAAAGGTCAAAAGTGGCCTTCTTTTGAGCTTAAAAAATGACTTTGCAGCAATAAAAAGTAAATTGTCTCTAACTTTTGAACCCAAGGTGCTAGAGAGGTGATTCAAATCTCATCTTGCAGATCTCTCCAAGCTCTACAAGGCCTGGGCAGTTTGGCTGCATTTGGAGCTTTAGTTTGTCCGCAGCACTCAGATTGGGGTTTGACACTAATATGGCTCAAGTCAAT
>JAWCTZ010000364.1:0-45315 GCA_036850595.1 Rhyacichthys aspro | reverse complement strand
TATTTAATTACAGTCGTGGAGTGTCTGTGACATTTTTGCTACAGAGGCTAGCTGTCTCAACGCAACAGGGCTAAAATTTACAGTCACCTCACAAAAATACGGTCACCCGGTCCACCGCCTCATTTTGGAAAACGTCGGGCTATTCAGGTTCGTTGGTTAAGATAGTTTTTTGAATAGGGTGTGTTCAGCAGCATCCCACTGCTCCTCCAGCAAGAGGCAAGCATACAACCTGCATCTGCTAAGGGGGTTGGCCTTAGAAGCAAGTCGAAAGCAATTTTGGGAGTTTGAGTATCTCCATCGGTTGTGTTTGGGTGCGCTCGGTTTAAGTTTTAGTGCGCCGCCATTTTTGTGCAAAACTCCGTTGCCTGTGCTGTATTCTGTCTCCGGAGCGGTGCAACAGAGACAAACGCTGACATAAAGTAAACGCACCTCGCCTCTGCGCTCTTTCAGTGGACCAATTACAGCAAGCGATGATGTAAACACGGAAATGAACAACGTACAGAACATAATACAAGAACGAAAAACAAAAGAGAAACCTGTAGTACTGATCTTTAAATAAGCTTTTACCAGTAAGATATTTTGTAAGTTTTGCAATGTACCTTTTTGTTAGTGTAATATATTGTTAATTTGCCAGTTGCCGCCTTTTTACAACTCCTTTGTGACTATTTGAGGTGTTTTTGCTGAACGAAGAATGGATGAAAGACACAAAAAAATTCTTCAGCGCAACAGGACCAACCTTGTGAAAGACCTAGACCCTTCAAACCTCTATGACTGCCTCCTGGAAAAGGGAGTTTTCACACAAGACATGATTGACGAGATTAAGGTAGGCCAGCTGTGAATATATTTTGTTTTTCAGGCTTATTCTGTATGTTGTGATCTGATATGCTTGTATTGATCATAATCTGTACATAACAAGAATTTATGTTTCATTTTATTAACACACATTTACAAATGTATTTTACTAATAAAAAACTGCTGTTGGTATCTATACATCCAGATATTATAATTTCATTGTTTCCATATAGTACTATCATATAATTACTTTACTACAGTCTAACAACATTATTCAATGACGATACTGTCTGTCAGAGTTCTGGGACCAGAAGAGACCAGGCCCGACAGTTAGTCCGGGACTTAGAGACCCGTGGGAGCCGGGCCTTTCCTTTATTTCTGGAGAGCCTGCAGGAGACAGGTCAACACAATTTGTTACAGTTCCTACAGAATGGAGCACCATCAACTTCAATACAGCCTTCAGCCCCCCCTCAGGTGGTCCGTCCTGCTGTCCAGCCTCTTCCAGTTGGTGAGTATGTGGTCCCTTGTACTCAGTTACTCCTAATATCTTAAGCATTTATATTTTTGTTGAAAGTATAGCTATAATAATCAATGTGTGATTAACAGTGTCTCCGATGGATGTTGATGAGCAAAGAACAAACATTACACCTCTCTATCCACTATCAAAACCCACTACCACTCCACTACCTACTCCATGTAAGCTAAACTTTGCACTTTCTTAACAGTGCATGTTTCATAATAAGTATATTTTAACTAAGCTAAAATAGTCAATATAATTTGATGAGTGTAAGTGCTTCTATCACAGCTCCCGAGAAGGAATTCCTAAGACCAAAGCCACAACTCAGAACTCGACGGGACAGTATTCAGGTACTTTTGGACACTTTTTGTCAATGATCTCCACAGCTAAAAATAAAAAAAATAAAAGTATCAAATGGCAAATGTATTTTGAGTGTATTTCTTCTGGTAGTTGTTACTTTCCTACATATGTGTATGACAGAGTTATAAAATGGATGCTAGTCCATGTGGTCATTGCCTCATTATCAACAACATGGAGTTTGAACCTCGAAGTGAGCTTAGTAACCGCACAGGCTCCAACATCGACTGTGACAAACTTGAGAGACGATTTAAGGCCCTCAACTTTATTGTGGAAGTCAAGACAAACCTGAAACAAAGAGTAAAAAAACTATATATATTTTATTTTAGCAACATTTAACTCAAAACTTCTAATTTTAATGTGACTATTATTTTTTGTTTCAGCAAATCAAACATGAGCTTTCAGCTTTATCAAAGAAAGACCACTCCCAGTATGACTGTTGTGTGGTTATCATTCTGTCTCACGGGACAGAGGTAAGATACACCCTGGGTTCTCATTATTGTCTGTAGTTATCAGAATAAAAACTATTTTTAAGTACATTATACTTGCATGTTCACAGGTGAGTCACAACCGTTTCCCTGGGGCTGTGTATGGTGTGGATGGACAGTATGTCCCTGTTCAGTACATAACCAACTACCTGAATGGTCAGCACTGTCCATCTTTACAAGGAAAGCCTAAACTCTTTTTTATCCAGGCCTGTGGAGGAGGTAGCTAATCCACTAATTCACCTTTTTCCTGTTTTTCATGCCTAGGTCATGTATGATTTCTGTTATTCCATATGTCTTTCAGGTGAAAAAGACACAGGCTTTGAGGTATCTCCTGATGAGGTCGAGCCAACCATCAGTGGAGCTGATGACCAGACGGATGCTATCCCAATGTCGTCCAGCAGTGACTCTTTGAGCATGTCTGATGAGCCAGACGCCAGAGCCACTCTGCCCACACCAAGTGACATTCTAGTGTCATACTCAACATTTCCAGGTATTTTTGTGTGTGTATTTCACTCAAGCACTTGTGTTTGGATTATTTACTCACAGTGCATTTCTGATGATTTGCCAAACACAGGTTATGTGTCGTGGAGACAAACCCAGTCTGGTTCCTGGTACGTTGAAACGTTAGACCGAATCCTTGCTGAAAATGCTGCCACTGATGACTTAGTCACAATCTTAATGATGGTGAGCTTTTTATTTTAAAATATCAATCGTTTTAGTGTTTTTTATAAATTGTTATCATAACCATAATTGAATTATATTCCATACCAGTATATTTATATATTTCATTATTTTCAGGTGAACCATGAGGTTTCCCAAAATTCTGCAAAAGGTCTTTATAAGCAAATGCCTGGCTCTTTTAACTTCCTCCGCAAACTTCTCTACTTTCAAACCCAAGAATAAGGGAATAATATGGTTCAAAATGTTCTAATAATATACTCTGTCAATCGATTATGACAATTCATCAGGTACATTATGATTTTGTGACAATTATGTCTTTCTGTAATTTTTATTGACTACAGACTGGTATCTTTTATTGTGGTCCAATTTTGTGAATAAAAATATTTGCCTTTTTTTTTTTTTTTATTTTGTATTGTCCTGTTATCAGTATGATAACGGTTTGTAAAAAAAAATCACTTAAAATGAAATGCAAATAAATTTTACAATGTTTAGATTGTTAGAAACTCTCTGCATGTGTGCGCATGTGTGAGGGTTTTAACAGAACAGAAAATATATGTATTTTTGGCTTATCTACAAATAGTGAAACATAAATAGTAACATCTTCATTATGAGTTGATAAGGCTGTGCTTCTACAGTTTAAAAATTAAAAGGATTTTGATATTATTAAGAGTAATAAACATATTTGTTTGCCTAATAATGAGTCCATTGGCATTGTGTCAAAACTGTCGATTTCTTTCATGGGTGTGGCAGGCCATTGTCAGTTTTTTTTGTGTGTGTGTTTGTGTTTTTCATCTCATTTGGGTCTTATCTGGCTGCTGTACAAGACTGCTTTCCCCCTAGGGGCAATCTCACTTTACTTATTGGTTCTTATTAGATAAAAAAAACCCAACAACTTTTATTTTATTTTAACTTTTTTATTTTCATTACTTTCAAATACCTACACACTACATATGTCTGCCTTCCAGCAAGTCATGTCTGCTTTTTCTTTGTTCCCTTTTAAAGCAACACAGCATAACTTCTTAGTCTTTGAACCCACTGAAATACTCACAATTGTACTGCTGCAGACTCACATAGTGTCAAGGGTTCAACATATATGTGTGTCAGTGTAACTGGTTCAGATGAGATAAATCCTTCTATAGGATGTTAATGTGCCCCATTACTACAAGTATCATTGTGGAGTATGGGAGTTTGGTGCACTCTACAATTGAGTGAAAGGTTATTATTTTTATTTTATAATGGTAAATGTACCTATGGACTAAATATTTAAATGACTTTGTGGTTGCAAAGAAGGTCATGTGTTCAATTTCAAGGCCAGGCTACTAAAGCCAGACAGCTTTCTCTTTGTATTACATACAGAGAAAGTTAGTCTGGGATCGCCCAATCTGCCCCCGATTTCTGCTCCGGCTCTTTCTTTCCGACCAATCGTAGCGAGGGAGGCGGGATTTGGTTTCGCGTCATATTGAGCGCGAGAAAACAGTAGCAGGTTTCGGTAGCTTACAACGATCGATATAAGCACTGAACTCGATATTACACCCTGTGTCCTCAGATTTTTCTGACAAAAACAACAGAAGTCATTCACCGTCTCCGAAGCATCTTCTCTCTCGAGCCACGCTGGTGTATGCTGTGGTTTGTTGACAACTAGAATAAGTTTCGCTTTCCTTACATCACATCCGTGGTTTTTCTGATTGGTTTACTCAGCGAGCGTTAGTTCTGCCCATGGTCCTGCCTTGAAATCCTGTTTAAATCGAACGATCCCAGACTAACTTTCTCTGTATGTAATACAAAGAGAAAGCTGTCTGGCTGGCCAGGCTAACTATATGGACCTTTCTGTGTGCGGTCCCCATCATCCAAAGACATAAATGCATTAGTGACTTGACATATTTCACTTGTTTGTAATGAACAAAGTGGAAGTGTGTGGTTGTATGTGTTTGTGTATGTCTCTAAATGTTAACCCTGCGTCATGTTTTGAGCAGTTGTGGAAAAGCTGGAAAAATTCAAAAAAAGTCTCAATGTTGTTTTAAAGTTTAATAATTGGAATGTTTCTTCTTCACATGATAAAAAAATGCAAATTTTTTTAGCAGTAAATAGTAAATTTGACAAAAAAATAAAAAATAAAAATTGTATTAGAAAGTAGTCATTGAAAGGAATATTTTTCATTTTTTTACCCCAAAAAAGTATGAAGAGGTGTCATTTGTTTTTATGTCTGATTTTATCAATAGAGGTCATCACAACTCCATGGTGTCTACAGGGAAGTCTGGTTATATAAACTGAAAACTGAAAAAGCACTTGTTTGTGTTCCAGGAAGTAGACAGTTCAGGGAAAAAGAGAAGAGAACAGTCACTGCATTGTTTCATGTTTCACTCACAGACAATAATGTTGTATCAGTAAGTTTAAAGTCACATGTTGAATTTGTAAAACTAAAGCCTGGTCTGACTAAAGCATTGGGGAAAAATAATGATTGATTGTGACATAAAAATACTGACTGTATAAATAGAATAATGAAGTATTAAATTAGTGGGGACACATATCTTCACCTCTAGGTCTTTTTGTAGTATATACATATATATATATATATATATATATATATATATATATATATATATATATATTCCCATCTCACCCTCCACCCTCTCATCCTTTCAAGCTCGGGTCCTGCGCAGTGTCTTAGCTGTTCCTAGAACTGCACTTTTCTGGACTGAAATGTCTGATGTTTTTCCTGGGATCTGCTTTAGCCACTCCTCCAGTTTGGGGGTTACTGCCCCAAGTGCCCTGATGACCACGGGTACCACTGATGCCTTCACTCTCCAGGCTTTCTCAAGCTCTTCTTTGAGGCCATGGTATTTCTCTAGTTTCTCATGTTCCTTTTTCCTGATGTTGCCATCACTTGGTATTGCTATGTCAACCACAACGGCTTTCCTCTGTTGTTTGTCCACCACCACAATCTCCGGTTGGTTCGCCATTACCATTTTGTCAGTCTGGATTTGGAAGTCCCACAGGATCTTGGCGTGCTCGTTTTCTACCACCTTAGGAGGTGTTTCCCACTTTGACCTTGGGGCTTCCAGTCCATACTCTGCACAGATGTTCCTGTATACGATGCCAGCCACTTGGTTGTGACGTTCCATGTATGCTTTTCCTGCCAGCATCTTACACCCTGCAGTTATGTGCCGGATTGTCTCAGGGGCCTCTTTGCACAGCCTACACCTTGGGTCTTGTCAGGTGTGGTAGATCTTGGCCTCTATTGCTCTGGTGTTCAGGGCCTGTTCCTGTGCAGCCATGATGAGTGCCTCTGTGCTGTCCTTCAGTCCAGCTCGTTCTAGCCATTGGCAGGATTTCTTGATATCAGCCACTTCAGTTATCTGACGGTGGTACATCCCATATAGGGGTTTGTCCTCCCATGATGGTACCTCCAGCACCTCTTCCTCTGTGCGCCATTGTCTGAGACATTCAATGAGCACGTCATCTGTCAGGGCCTTATCCTTGATGTATTTATGGATCTTGGATGTTTCATCTTGGACAGTGGCTATCTATCTATCTATCTATCTATCTATATATATATATATATCTATATCTATATATCTATATCTATATCTATCTATATATGTTGTTTACACACACTATAAATCATAGCTAAAATCAATCAAAAGGAAGATGTGGAAGACATTTTTGTTAAATTGACAACAGTAAATACTGAGTATGGTGGATATTCCTTAAGAAGCAAAAAGGTGAAGATAGAAATAAACATGACTTTAATGCAATACAGTGCAGTTTTTGAAAAGTGGAATCAAACATTTTGTAAATAAAAGGTCCAAGGAAAGGGGTTTTGTTTTTAGCCTATATTCCATGTGTACCTGATGGATAGTATAAACATAGTTAATAAACCTAAAATGAATGTGCTGTCACAAACCCTTAACTCTATCAAAACAACACTATTGTTGTTGTACAAGTTGACAATAGCGACTAATTCAAGGAAGAACTGTAGTCACTTCTGAGAAAGTGGACTATGTATTCCGGGTGGATGACTAATACACCTTCGAACAATAAGAGCACTACTTCCTTTTGGAAAAACCCTCACATGAACCCTGCCAACCATCTGACATTTTCTTCTTTTCTTTCTTCACTGTGATACTTCTATAATGTGAGTCCACATCAGTCAGCTCTGTGCACACACAAACCCGTTGTGTTTCATCAATCTTACCTCACACAACTTTTACTTCACCCTTGTGGCTGCTGAGGGGCCTGTTTGGTAAGGTGTTGCACACAGAATGACACAATGCCACTCCTGAACCCAAGTGAATAAATACTCTGTGTTTCCTCCAAAAGCCCACCTTTGGACTTTCCACCTGCTTCTGAAAAGTCTCCACCATGAACGGCTTCAGGCTCACCACCACACTGTGTGAGTATAAGCATTGGATCTCTACTAATTATATCTTCAAAAAATAAAACCTTCATAATTCAAGTCATAAAGAATTAGTGAGGTTTATGTTGTTCCCACAGGGTTTGCAGCAGCCTCTCTCCTCATGAAAACAGGTAAAAATAGGCGGATTATTACATTGTTATTGCTGTGTTTGATTGATAAAACTTGAGCTGGTGTCGTTCCTTCACATAGTTTCCACAGAGAGAGCTACCACCTGCGATGACAGCCAAAATGTCCACCGCCTCAGCTGTGGTATGTCTTCAACAAACTTCTGTCTGCATTTGTTATGTTTGATCTTTATTGACCCAACACAGTATTATCAGTAGGGAATGGTTAAGTTGCATCTGCAGCTACACTGTCAGAGCTGGCATTGCACGATTTCTATAGATAAATGTAGTTTCCAATCCTTTTTTTCGGTGCTCATCAATGAGTTCAAGCCAAATCCAGGTTTATTCTGGCCTATATTCTGCCATATTGTTGTCCTTCCTTATTTTCCTATCTACTGTGAGCTGTGCTGAGAAAAGAAAATCTTTCCATAGTAATAAGTAATACATTCCCCTCCACAGTGTAAATTAAATGTGGGCACGCTCACGCATATTGATAATTTATTTATATATATCATAGCTATATCATTATCAAAACAACACTACGTAACTATATATTTGTTTAGTAACATCTATAGTTTTGCTTCTGAATAACAACATAGGAAAACAACTTCATAAAGTGATTTAAACATCTACATTAATGATGGTTACAGAAATGGATGTACAGTTGGTTGTAGTCGAAAGGTTAGTGATGAGAAATGCATTATTTTAGTTGAAATCTGTCTGTCTGTACTCGTGCTAATAGAATAACTGAATGCTGCTCTCGGTCTTTGTGGCAGATATCGGAGTGATCAGTGTGCAGGCAGCTCTGTACGGACGTGCTGACAGTCAGACCTGCAGTGAGGGCCGACCTCCGGAGCAGGTGGCCAACACACATTGCTCTCAGGACGGTGCTGTCGATGTCATCAGGACACGGTACAGTATAAATCAGAGTATACAAATAATAATGAGGAAGGACCATTATTCCTAACATAGATTTGATATAATCCTGGTGTCTGTGAACTCAGTGCTTTCCTTTTTCTCAAACAGGTGTGATGGTAAGAGTGAGTGTGAGCTGAACACAAACATCTTCCGCTCGTCTGATCCTTGCTCTGGCACCTACAAGTACCTGGAGACCAACTTTACCTGCTTCCCAGCCAGTCAGTCAAACATTTGTTTTACAGTATTTGTCCTTGAAGATCTGTATTCTGATTATTAGTTACCAATGACTTGTTTCTCTGACAGTTGAGCTTGTAGCATGTGAGCACTCCCTGGCACACCTGCACTGTGGTAAAATGAAAATCTAAAATGAAAATCAGCTGTTTTACATGAATTAGTGTTGACATGCAGGGCTCTGTTTTTGTCATTGTCCACTGTGTTTTTCCTTAGATTTCGGACAGGTGATTTTTGTGTATGGTGCTGATTATGGTCGCCGTGACACCACCACATGTGCATACAAACGTCCAGCCTCACAGGTTAAAAACACTGAGTGCTCCAACCCCACCAGCAAGGTCGCCAAAAAGTACAAATGAATATTCACTGCATTCACACTATGACAATCTATAAAGTATAAGGTGATCACATATTACTAATCATATGGCATTACAGCTGCAATGGGAAAAACAGCTGCATTATCAGAGCCAGCAACTCAGTGTTTGGAGACCCATGTGTTGGCACTTACAAATACCTGGAGGTGTCTTATGTCTGTGAATGTGAGGACTGGAGCTTTATTAACATTTGACACTGGGCTGTGATAATACAGTTAAGAGTCACCTTCTACTTTCTGTCAGGGTTTGTATTAATTACATGTGTTTAATTTTTACAGATCCTCTGACACTTCCAGAGCAGCTCCATTAAACACTCACCAAGATGAAGTCTATGTTTTATATTTATTCCAACTTGATTTGAACATTTCTGCTAATAAAGATGTAAACAATGTGTGAAAATTCATTAGATTCGGCATCAATTGTTGTCAAAGACTTCAATGCATTTTTTAAGTTGGTATATGTTTGCAAATATTAAATTGTCTATAGTAATAAGCTTGTTTGGTAACTTATAGCGGAAATTCTATTTCTCGGGCCATTTAGGACAATTATCAATTCTAATTTAATTCAGACATTTGAGATTTTTTTCAAAATCGGTTTCCTAAGACTGATTTGCTTCAGTCACCAAGATACTTGTTCAAGAAGTTGCATACTTTGGTAGATAAGGGGCAGGTACTCAGTAGAGTAGTAGGTGAAGCATGCGCTTAGCACGCTCCACCTGGGCTCAAGCCTCAGTCGGGTCATTTACCCAATGTCATTCCCGGTAACACTTTAGATTACGGCCCAGTACTTCCCAGTTACTTAGCGTGTATTTACAGCATAGTTTTGAGTTGTTTTTGCTCTTTGTGGCTGCTATTTGATATAGTATTTAATCTGATAGCAAAATTGTACTGATTACAGGTGAGCCTTTTGAGGATTTGCCTGCAACTATTTTGCGTTTGTTTCATTTTACATTTATTCTATACATTTCCAGTTGTGCACAGACTCAATGATTATAAGCACGCAAGTTGCCCCTCCTTAAATCTCCTTATCATGGTGGAAGGGTTTGAGTTCCCAAATGATCGTAGCAGCTATGTTGTCCGGGCCACATGACCCTAGTAGGGTGTCCAAAGGCTAGCAGGTCCTGGTAATGCATCAGACCAAGAGTGGTTCGGATGCCCCTTTGTGAAGAGAGTTAAATCAAGGACCGTGATCTACCGTGAAGCACCCTGGAGCCAAATGCAAGCACCTGGTGGTTCCCCAACCTGGTCCAGCCAAGCACAGCCCGAACAAGCATTTTGTCTCTCGGCTGGCCTGGCAAACACCTCAGTATTACTCTGGAGGAAGTGTCTGGGGAGTGGGAAGTCTGAGTGTCTCTGCTTAGACTGCTGCCTCTGTGATCCAGCCCTGGATAAGCAGAACAAGATGGACTTCAAGTTGTGCAGCTCAATTCTAGTTGTAAATCATTGTTTCAAGGAAGAAAGAATATGCTTTGACGCAATAGACCTTAAGACTTTGTTCATTTTTGTTCATTTTTAGCCCAGCAGCAAAACCTGATCTGACATCAACCCAAACAAAGACCGGCCAGACCCACATTACACAATGACTCATTCCCCTGGGCTACACCCATAAAGGGATACATTTTGTCTTTACCAAATAAATACAGGCTTATGTGGCTCTCTCCTCAGTCCTCAGTTTTTCACCAACTGGATCTTCCAAAAAGATGCTATTTCTCAACCTCCACACAGCTCTTCGTGAGTATAGCTCTGCATATCAAATATCATGTACCTTGTATATACTAGTTTGGACTCACATGGCACATTTAATTTTCCTTTTCCATTATGTCTTTGTTTAGTGCTGTCTTTGTCTTGTGTCTTCATAGAAGCAGGTAAAGATTGTTCATGTTATTGTGCTCACTAATAAAGCTCTTCTAGATACATCTATTTGTCCGGCTTTATTTCAGGTATTCCCAAACAGAGAGTGATCACCTGCGATGACCTGGACAATGTCCACCACCTCAGCTGTGGTAGGATACTTGCACAAAATGACTGGATAGGAGGCAGCAATCTTCAAAGCGCCTTCATCCCACAAATAGTTGTTTATGTTTGACAGACACTGGAGTGATCCTTGTGAAGGATGTGTTGTATGGACGAGCAGACGGTGTGACCTGCAGTGAGGGCAGACCTCCAGGGCAGCTAACAAACACAAAATGCTCTCAACAAGGAACTGTGGACGTCCTCAAGAATAGGTACAATCTGCAAAATACTGCACTACTTGTAATATGTAGTACTCTTTGTTGGTTTTGTTATGATTTTTGTGTTGTAGGTGTGAAGGGAAGAAGGTTTGTGAACTGAATACAAATGTGGTCCGCACGTCTGATCCCTGCGTCGGCACCTATAAATATCTGGAGACCAACTTCACCTGCTTCCCAGCCAGTCAGTCACACTTTTACTTAAAAAAAATGTCAACCCAGTGTTCTTTGGGTGGCACATCCAGATTCTTGAAAACTTACATTCTTCTTATTTAAACTGAAACCAAACATAAAGCTGTCTTCTTGTGTCTAATCTCATTCACTTTTACAGCTCACCGTGTTGTTTGTGAACACTCTCTGGCACATCTGCGATGTGGTAATATTTATTTGCCTACATTTTGCTTCCTCTTGATCTCTATCTCCATTGTTTCTCACAATGTTCACTGATTGTTTCAGATGATGGGCAGACTCTTATCATCTACAGTGCCGTCTACGGACGTCGTGACCAGAACACATGCTCTTACCAGAGGCCTGACTCACAGATCCAGAACACTGCCTGTTCATACAATGCTAAAAGTAACGTTGGTCAAAGGTGCACATATTGCTACAATCTCTTAATAAGTTTGTATTTTTGAGTTTCTTTTACATTTACCTGTTTGTCCTGCTTTCACAGCTGCAATGGGAAAAACAGCTGCATTATAAGAGCCAGCAACTCAGAGTTTGGAGACCCCTGTTCTGGGACCTACAAATACCTGGAAGTGGCTTACATGTGTCAATGTATGTGACTTTAAGACTAATCTGTCATCTTAAAAGGCCTGAAATGGATTTGCACAACTTTCCTAATCGTCTTAAATCCTTTTATTACAGAGCATGTGACAACATTGTGAAGAAAGTTTTGTCAGACTCTTTTTGTCAATAAAGTGCTTATTGACTCACATATTAATCATATAATAATTAATATTACTTGATGTTGTAAAGGTGGTTTGCAATGCTACCTTAAGCCTCATGACTACAGTGGCTCAGGAAAATGAATGCGCTCATAGGAAATAGGCCAGTCTTTGAGTTCAGGTACTTGTGGCTGCTATTTGATATAGGATTTTTTGTTGTTGTTTTACAGGCAGCATTTAACCTAATAGCAATATTATACTGATTACAGGTGAGCCTTTTGACGGTTTGCCAGCTTCTATTTTGCATTTCTTGTTTAATTTGACCTTTATTGTACTGACAAGAGACATTAAAACTAGGTCTCTTTTTGTCAGATATTTACGAATGAGACGCCCAACTTCTGGGCTATTGCAAGTTAGTAAATTAGTACAAGCCATCCACAAAATAAATCAGTTACCTTTTGTATGATATAAACTATTAAATAAGGAGATATGTCACCCAGAATACACAGTTTGCACTTAAACTGTAATGATCCTTTTCCATTTAGGGTCACAAACATTCAAACATCTATAATATTACCCTTTAATAATATCCAAGTCCTTTACTAAGTTAAATTGGCTGTATACTGTATACACTATGCCTAGTGAAAAGAAAGAAAAAACACATTTTCAATAAACAACAAACAGGTTTGTGTTTTTAAGTGCGTAATCACATTAAAATAACACTTGCATTTGTCTGTCTTGGGAAAAAATGAGTTAGGAGGTCTATAGAACCCATACAGGGAGGCTTAGTTTTATAAATTTCATATTAATTCTATTAATTTCAGTCTACAAGTCTGATTTATAGCCATATATTCACAAGCTTGGTTGCAATAAATAGGTTTAACAGCCCGACAGTCTGTAAATTGTTTTTAGATTCTCATTCTCAGTCCTCCAACCAGGTGCTCTGAAGCAACCTAATGTCCTAAACATGTGATTAACACTGACCATACATGCATACAGAAGCAAAACTAAATTAAAGCCGCAAGCGGCGTCAAAGGCCCTCGCATCCCTTGCGACCGCGGGGGGGCACGTTTCCTCGGGAAGACCGCACGTTGACTCCTTTTGCAACCGCGAGAGTAAATGTCCTCGAAAGGACTTCATTTCGCCTCCCTTTGCAACATCGGGGAGAAATGTCCTGGGCAAGACTGCATTTTTTACTGTGAAGGAGAGCCAGTTATAAAGACAGTCCCATTATTTGAATATCACTGTGTTCAGGTCATTAATGTGCACAAACGCTTCATTGGGTCCAACCAAATCTGACAGTGTATGTGAAAGTTACAGGAGATTTTCCTTTTCCAAAAATGGCCTCCTCGTTAGGGGCTTGTTACGACCACACCCATTAAGATATCAAAAAATAAATTGATAATTTTTGTTTGCACATGTGTCTAGATGATTCTGACCAAATTTGGAGTCTTTTGGATGAAAACCCTAGGACAAGTAGTATTTTGAATGAGGGGTGCGATTTTGGGCGTCGCATGTTCCACCCAAAATGGTGGACTTCCTGTTTGTCAGGGGGCAAAGCCATGATAATATTTTTTGTTTGCCTCGGTGTAAGGAATGTGTGTACCAAAGTTGGTGACTTTACGACAAAACAAATGTACTTTCACTTCCCATTGGTGTAATGTATTTCCACTTTTCCAGGGTGCACTGTCGAGTCTCCTTTTTATGGATTTGTATGGCAGTGGCAAAAAATATTATTGCTCAAAGGTCTTGAATTTTTTGAGAAGTTTGGTGCAGTTTCAGTTATGTTTAGCTTCTCATTTTAGTGTTCAATTTACGCTTCCCATTCATTTACATTACATATTTCAAGCATTCTCATGGCAACATGGTTGTAGATAGGGGTCATTGTGATTGGCTTTTTGTTCGGCATGAGATAAGGGATATGTGTACCAAATTTCATCTCTACGACAAACTAAATTTTTGGCCCCCTATTATAATTTTGTAGGGCGCTGGAGAGCCAGTTTTAAAGATAGCCTTATCATATGCATATCATTGTGTTCAGGTCATTAATGTGCACAAACGCTTCATTGGGTCCAATGAGATCCAACAATGTTTGTGAAAGTTAGAGGAGATTTTATTTTCCCAAAAATGGCCTCCTCGTTAGGGGCTTGTCACAGCCACACCCATTAAGATAAAAAAAAAACACTTGATAATTTTTGTCGGCTCATGTGTCTAGATGATTCTGACCAAATTTGGAGCCTTTTGGTTGAAAACCCTAGGACAAGTAGTGTTTTGAGTGAGTGGTGCGATTTTGGGCGTCGCATGTTCCACCCAAAATGGCGGACTTCCTGTTTGTCAGGGGGCAAAGCCATGATAATATTTTTTGTTTGCCTTGGTGTAAGGAATGCGCGTAACAAATTTTGTGACTTTACAGCAAAAAAAATGCACTTTCACTTCCCATTGACCTAATGTATTTCCATTTTTCCAGGGTGCGCTGTCGAGCCACCTTTTTATGGATTTGTATGCAACACCCAAAATAAATTATTTTTCGCCGATCCTGAATTTCGGGCAAAGTTTGGTGAGTTTTTGAGCATGTTCAGGGGGTCAAATTAACGCTCAAAGTGCAGACAAAAAAAAAAAAAATAACCCTAGCGAAAACAATAGGCCCTCCCGGCCATCGCCGGCTCGGGCCTAATAAAGTTGCGCACTGTGGCTCTTATTGCAGTTTTCAAGCAGAAACCAAGAATTGTGAACAAACTACAACAAAGTAAAAACTATAAGGTATAAGTATAAGGTGATCACACATATTACTAATCGTAAGGCATTACAGCTGCAATGGGAAAAACAGCTGCATTATCAGAGCCAGCAACTCAGTGTCTGGAGACCCATGTGGCGGCACTTACAAATACCTGGAGGTGTCTTATGTCTGTGAATGTGAGTACTGGAGCTTTATTAACATTTGACACTGGGCTGTGATAATACAGTGAAGTGTCACCTTCTACTTTCTGTCAGGGTTCATTTTTTAATTTTTTTTAAATTACATTGAAGATTATTGTCAAAAATAGGTTTTAAGACTGATTTGCTTCAGTCACCAAGATGGTTGTTTAAGAAGTTGCATAGTTCATTTCAACTTCATACATCTATTTCTGTAAGCCTACATTATTGAGGCTTACAGAAATGGATGTACAGTTGGTTGTAGTCGAAAGGTTAGTGATGAGAAATACATTATTTTAGTTGAAATCTGTCTGTCTGTACTCGTGCTAATAGAATAACTAAATGCTGCTCTCGGTCTTTGTGGCAGATATCGGAGTGATCAGTGTGCAGGCAGCTCTGTACGGACGTGCTGACAGTCAGACCTGCAGTGAGGGCCGACCTCCGGAGCAGGTGGCCAACACACATTGCTCAGGATGGTGCTGTCGATGTCATCAGGACACGGTACAGTATAAATCATAGAGTATACAAATAATGAGGAAGGACCATTATTCCTAACATAGATTTGATATAATCCTGGTGTCTGTGAACTCAGTGCTTTCCTTTTTCTCAAACAGGTGTGATGGTAAGAGTGAGTGTGAGCTGAACACAAACATCTTCCGCTCGTCTGATCCTTGCTCTGGCACCTACAAGTACCTGGAGACCAACTTTACCTGCTTCCCAGCCAGTCAGTCAAACATTTGCTTTAGAGTATTTATCCTTGAAGATCTGTATTCTGATTATTAGTTACCAATGACTTGTTTCTCTGACAGTTGAGCTTGTAGCATGTGAGCACTCCCTGGCACACCTGCACTGCGGTAAAATGAAAATCTGAAATTAAAATCAGCTGTTTTACATGAATTAGTGTTGACATGCAGGGCTCTGTTTTTGTCATTGTCCACTGTGTTTTTCCTTAGATTTCGGACAGGTGATTTTTGTGTATGGTGCTGATTATGGTCGCCGTGACACCACCACATGTGCATACAAACGTCCAGCCTCACAGGTTAAAAACACTGAGTGCTCCAACCCCACCAGCAAGGTTGCCAAAAGGTACAAATGAATATTCACTGCAGTCACACTATGACAAATCTATAAAGTATAAGGTGGTCACACATCACTAATCATATGGCATTACAGCTGCAATGGGAAAAACAGCTGCATTATCAGAGCCAGCAACTCAGTGTTTGGAGACCCATGTGTTGGCACTTACAAATACCTGGAGGTGTCTTATGTCTGTGAATGTGAGGACTGGAGCTTTATTAACATTTGACACTGGGCTGTGATAATACAGTTAAGAGTCACCTTCTACTTTCTGTCAGGGTTTGTATTAATTACATGTGTTTAATTTTTACAGATCCTCTGACACTTCCAGAGCAGCTCCATTAAACACTCACCAAGATGAAGTCTATGTTTTATATTTATTCCAACTTGATTTGAACATTTCTGCTAATAAAGATGTAAACAATGTGTGAAAATTCATTAGATAGTAATGTGTGATTAATAAAATCAAATTGCATCATCCATGCTTTTGGTAGTCCAAGAGAATCTTTTATAACTGAAAGCCATCTCTACATAATGCCAAGATACTTATAAAAATTCTTGGTAAGTATTTTGAATTGAGTTCCAGTCGGCATCAATTGTTGTCAAAGACTTTAATGCATTTTTTAAAATTCTATTTCTCAAGCCAGTTAGGACAATTATATATCCTAATCTAATTTCGACATTTGAGATTATTTTCAAAATCGGTTTCCTAAGAAGATTTGCTTCAGTCACCAAGTTACTTGTTCAAGAAGTTGCATACTTTGGTAGATAACATAAAGGACAGAGGCTCCAATTGGTTTTGAAACGAAGTGGAGGCGATCAATGAGAGTACCATCATCCTGTGTGGGGTTGCTCTGGACTAGTATAGGGTCTGGGGTCCTCTGCTTTATCAATTCAGGATCTTCAGTGTGTACTGGGATGGTTTGCAGCTGAGTGTGAAGCAGCTGGGATGAGAATCATCACCTCCAAGTCTGAGGCCATGGTTCTCAGAACCACTGCTCCTCCACACTGAGAGGAGCCAGCTGAGGTGGCTCAGTCATCTGTTCTGGATGCCTCCTTGACTTTTTCTGCTGGCCTGAGAACGTCTCGGTATTCCCCCGGAGGAGCTGGAGGAAGTGTCTGGGGAGTGGGAAGTCTGGGTGTCTCTGCTTACACTGCTGCCCCTGTGATCCAGCCTCGGATAAGCAGAACAAGATGGATGGATGGACTTTGAATTTGTGCAATTCAAATCAAGTTGTAAATCAGTGTATCAAAGAAGAATATGCTTTACATACATATATTAAATCATTCCGCCGGGCTACACCCATAAAGGGATGCCAAATAAATACAGGCTTATGTGGCACTCTCCTCAGTCCTCAGTTTTTCACCAGTTGGAACTTTCAAAAAGATGTTCTTTCTCAACCTCCACACAGCTCTTCGTGAGTATAGCACTGCATATCAAATATCATGTACCTTGTATATACTACAGTTTGGACTCTCATGGCATTTAATTTTCCTTTCCCATTATGTCTTTGTTTAGTGCTGTCTTTGTCTTGTGTCTTCATAGAAGCAGGTAAAGATTGTTCATGTTTTTGTGTTCACTAATTAAGCTCTTGTAGATGTGACACATCCATTTGTCCGGCTTTATTTCAGATATTTACACACAGAGAGTGATCACCTGTGATGACGGGGACACTGTCCACCACCTCAGCTGTGGTAGGATACTTGAAAAAAATGACCAGCTTCAATTTCTCTAAAATAAGAAGTTCAAAGCTCAAAAATAATTGTTTATTTTTGACAGACACTGGAGTGATCCTTGTGCAGAATGTGTTGTATGGACGAGCAGACGGTGTGACCTGCAGTGAGGGCAAACCTTCAGAGCAGCTCACAAACACAGGATGCTCTCAACAAGGAACTGTGGACGTCCTCAAGAATAGGTACAATCTGCAAAATACTGCACTACTTGAAATATGTAGTACTCTTTGTTGGTTTTGTTATGATTTAGTGTGTTGTAGGTGTGAAGGGAAGAAGGTTTGTGAACTGAAAACAAATGTGGTCCGCACGTCTGATCCCTGCGTCGGCATCTATAAATATCTGGAGACCAACTTCACCTGCTTCCCAGCCAGTGAGTCACACTTTTACTTGAAAAAAAATGTCAGCCCAGTGTCCTTTGAGTGGCACATCCAGATTCTTGAAAACTTACATTCTTCTTATTTAAACTGAAACCAAACATAAAGCTGTCTTCTTGTGTCTAATCTTATTCACTTTTACAGTTCACCGTGTTGTTTGTGAAGGCTCAGTGGAGCAGCTGCGATGTGGTAATATTTTTATTTGTATTATTACATTTTGCTTCCTCTTAGACTCTATCTCCATTATTTCTCACACTGTTCACTGATTGTTTCAGATGATGGGCAGACTCTTATCATCTACAGTGCCGTCTTCGGACGTCGTGACCAGAACACATGCTCTGACCAGAAGCCTGACTCACAGATCCAGAACACTGCCTGTATATTCAATGCTACAAGTAACATTGGTCAAAGGTGCACATATTACTACAATCTCTTAATAAAAAAGTATTTTTGAGTTTCTTTTATATTTACCTGTTTGTCCTGCTTTTACAGCTGCAATGGGAAAAACAGCTGCATTGTAAGCACCTCACAGTTTGGAGATCCCTGTGGTGGGACCTACAAATACCTGGAAGTGGCTTACTCTTGTAAATGTGAGTGACTTCAAGACTAATCTGTCATCTTAATACTCCTGAAATGGATTTGCACAACTTTTGAAACCATGTCCATGTCCATGTTTTTGTTTTTTTTACAAACCCTGTTTTAAAAGATTTGGAACAGACCTACAGTTCTATCAGACTCTTTTTGTCAATAAAGTGCATATTGACTCTAAGATGGGTGTTACTCCTTTTTTATAAAGTAATGAGAAAATGCATGTTAGGATTAAATATAGTTAAATTAAACAAAACAACTATATGAACAAATAATTGTCAACACACCTGTAAACTGTATACAGTGTTGATGAGTGACGGCTTCCACTGAACTACTTCCATCTCACAACTGAACAGATTTACTTCTGCTGTTACTGGGCAGACTCCGTATTGCAGCTTAATCATATCGTTAATCCAGTCGTAAAACTTGTTAATTTCATAAGAGCAATGGGACTTCAGCATTGTCAGTTTAATACGTTCCTGGAGGAAACGGATGCGGATCATCAGGACTTGTTTTACTACTCTCGTGTCCACTGGCTAAGTTTGGGCAAAATGTCAGCAGAATGTGGGGGCTCAAAGAGGAGATTAGCGCAATTTTGGAGTTTTGGAGTTAATGGGGAAATCCCCCCTGAGCTGAGCTGAACTGGCTTTGTGACTTTGCGTTTGCTGTGGACATATTTTCACACATGAATGAGCTGAACATGAATCTACAGGGGAAAGATCAGTGTGTGCACGACATGTACACAAATGTGAGAGCCTTCAAATCCAAGCTGACCTTATTCTCTGGACAAATTTCAAACAAATCTTTTGCTCATTTTCCCACATTAGCCAAGCAGAAAAGGGACACCCGAAATGCGAAGAAATATAGCAAATCACTGGACTACCTACACTGCCGTTGGTTCTCTGATTTTGAAAAAACTGACAAGTCACTTCAGCCGGTGTCCTGTCCCCGTCACAAGATCCTGAAACAGCATCACAGGAGCTGCAATTGGAACTGATTGATCTTCAGTCTGACTCCGTCTTAAAGGAGAAGTTCAATTCTCTTAAACTGAATGACTTTTATGCTTCACTCAACAAAGCCACGTTTCCAAACCGGCTGAGGACAGCACAGAAGATGCTGGCGTTGTTTGGCTCGACCTACGTGTGTGAGCAGACTTCTGCGTCATGAACATCAAAAAAGCCTGACACAGATCCAAGTTAACGGACCAACACCTCAGATCTACCCTGAGAATTGCCACAACAAAACTAACTCCAGACTTTGATGCACTGGCAAAAAAGGGAGACCAACAACACTGTTCCCACTGAAATTGAACGAGAGTTTCTCTACTGTCTTGTGAAAAAATGCATTTGGAAAGTAATTTATATAAGAAGCCTTGCATATCCATGCTTTACTAAAGGCCAAAACCTTTTATGTAAATTGTTTTACATGTTATTTATATGAGTTTACACAAACAGTACATCCATCTGCTCCTGGCCCGGCCCCTCTGTCAAATTTTAGAACTCATTGTGGCCCACGAGTCAAAAAGTTTGCCCACCTCTGGTCTAGTCTGTGTGGTGGTGTAGATGCACAAGTTCATCGCTTTCCTGTTAGTAAATTTCTTTCCTCAAAATCAATCAGTTAACTATTGTATGAGCCAACTAAATGAAGAGATATCTCATCAGGAAACAGGTTGCACTTGGACCATACAGTAAAATGATCCTTTTGTCTAGTTTTCCATTTAGGGTCACAAATGTTCAAATATATATAATATAACTCTATATTAATGTTTTCTTCTAAACTAAACAACTGGTCTGCACATTAACTCTACAACATGCAGATAACCCACCACTGGTTGTAATCTTCTCTGTGGATTTTCTGATGTCCTGTTCCACATTTCTCTCTGTGCTACAAATGTTGTCATGGCACTTAACTTCAGCCGCTGTAAAATCAAGGCTCCAGCTGCACAAAGCAATGCTGTGTCCGATCATCCTGGTTTTGAGACAGACTGATCTGCTGCGTGGCCTCCCCTAAATGAATCTGAGTGGTTTTCTGCTGTTGGACTTCGGTGTTAGTTCAGTCTGTCCATAACAAACCCCATTTTCAGGCATAAGGGAGTCCATTAATGCACGTGGCACCAGGACACTCTAGTCCAGAGTTGATCAACTTTGAAGGCGTTTAGCCATATGTCTTAGACACTCGGGTGAAGGGAGGGGCTGAGCTGTTGAGCAAGCACCACCTGGAGGTGACTTGGATCAGATGCCAAGGAGGAAGCTGGACAGACTCTGCAGACCCAAAAGTACTGTGAGGGTCTGTTGGAAACTTCTGGCCGAGTGCCCTGTCAGTAAAGTCTATGCCAGGGTCCTGGAGATCAGAATCTGGCAAACCTTGGATAAAGGAGGAACAATTCGGGTTTTGTCCCAGTCGTGGAACACTGAAATTAGCCATTTCAGCATCATGTGGGGGGTTGCTCTGGACTAGTATGGGGTCTGGGGTCCTCTGCTTTATCAATTCAGGATCTTCAGTGTGTACTGGGATGGTTTGCAGCTGAGTGTGAAGCAGCTGGGATGAGAATCATCACCTCCAAGTCTGAGGCCATGGTTCTCAGAACCACTGCTCCTCCACACTGAGAGGAGCCAGCTGAGGTGGCTCAGTCATCTGTTCTGGATGCCTCCTTGACTTTTTCTGCTGGCCTGAGAACGTCTCGGTATTCCCCCGGAGGAGCTGGAGGAAGTGTCTGGGGAGTGGGAAGTCTGGGTGTCTCTGCTTACACTGCTGCCCCTGTGATCCAGCCTCGGATAAGCAGAACAAGATGGATGGATGGACTTTGAATTTGTGCAATTCAAATCAAGTTGTAAATCAGTGTATCAAAGAAGAATATGCTTTACATACATATATTAAATCATTCCGCCGGGCTACACCCATAAAGGGATGCCAAATAAATACAGGCTTATGTGGCACTCTCCTCAGTCCTCAGTTTTTCACCAGTTGGAACTTTCAAAAAGATGTTCTTTCTCAACCTCCACACAGCTCTTCGTGAGTATAGCACTGCATATCAAATATCATGTACCATGTATATACTAGTTTGGACTCACATGGCACATTTAATTTTCCTTTTCCATTATGTCTTTGTTTAGTGCTGTCTTTGTCTTGTGTCTTCATAGAAGCAGGTAAAGATTGTTCATGTTGCTCACTAATTAAGTTCTTGTAGGTGTGATATATCTGTTTGTCCGCCTTTATTTCAGATATTTACACACAGAGAGTGATTTCCTGTGATGACGGGGACAATGTCCACCACCTGAGCTGTGGTAGGATACCTGAACAAAATGACCAGCTTCTATTTCTCCAAAAATAAGAAGTTCAAAGCTCACAAATAATTATTTATGTTTGACAGACACTGGAGTGATCGTTGTGCAGAATGTGTTGTATGGACGAGCAGACGGTGTGACCTGCAGTGCGGGCAGACCTTCAGGGCAGCTCACAAACACAGGATGCTCTCAACAAGGAACTGTGGACGTCCTCAAGAATAGGTACAATCTGCTAAATACTGCACTACTTGAAATATTTAGTACTCTTTGTTGGTTTTGTTATGATTTTTGTGTTGTAGGTGTGAAGGGAAGAAGGTTTGTGAACTGAACACAAATGTGGTCCGCACGTCTGATCCCTGCGTCGGCATCTATAAATATCTGGAGACCAACTTCACCTGCTCCCCAACCAGTCAGTCACACTTTTACTTGAAAAAAAATGTCAGCCCAGTATCCTTTGGGTGGCACATCCAGATTCTTGAAAACTTACATTCTTCTTATTTAAACTGAAACCAAACATAAAGCTGTCTTCTTGTGTCTAATCTTATTCACTTTCACAGCTCACCGTGTTGTTTGTGAACACTCTCTGGCGCAGCTGCGATGTGGTAATATTTTTATTTGTATTATTACATTTTGCTTCCTCTTGATCTCTTTCTCCATTGTTTCTCACACTGTTCACTGATTGTTTCAGATGATGGGCAGACACTTATCATCTACAGTGCCTTCTACGGACGTCGTAACCAGACCATATGCTCTTACCAGAAGCCTAACTTGGAGACCCAGAACATTGCCTGTTCATACAATGCTACAAATAACATTGGTCAAAGGTGCACATATTGCTACAATCTCTTAATAAGAAGTATTTTTGAGTTCCTTTTACATTTACCTGCTTGTCCTGCTTTTACAGCTGCAATGGGAGAAACAGCTGCATTGTAACAGCCAGCACCTCACAGTTTGGAGAACCCTGTGATGGGACCTACAAATACCTGGAAGTAGATTACTCATGTAAATGTGAGTGACTTCAAGACTAATCTGTCATCTTAATAGTCCTGAAATGGATTTGCACTTTTGAAACCCATGTCCATGTCCATTTTTTGTTTTTGTTTTACAAACCCTGTTTTAAAAGATTTGGAACAGGCCTACAGTTCTATCAGACTCTTTTTGTCAATAAAGTGCTTATTGACTCTGAGATGAGTGTTACTCCTTTGTTATAAAGTAATGAGGAAATGCATGTTAGGATTAAATATAGTTAAATTAAACAAAACAACAACAATATGAACAAATAATTGTCAACACAACTGTAAACTGTATACAGTGTTGATGAGTGACGGCTTCCCCTGAACTACTTCCATTCATTCATTCATTTTCTACTGCTTATCCCACTCGTGGGGTCGCGGGTGGCTGGAGCCTATCGCAGCAGCTTTGGGCCTTAGGCGGGGTACACCCTGGACAGTGGCCAGTTCGTCGCAGGGCTGACACTTAGACGTACATTGACAGACAACCATTCACTCTCACATTCATCCACTAGGGGCACTTTAGAGTCACCTCACATATACATCACCTATACATGCATGTCTTTGGGTGGTGGGAGGAAGCCGGAGAGAACCCACAGTGACACGGGGAGGATATGCAGACTCCTCACAGAAAGACCAGAGATAGCCAATGATGTTTTTGAGTTGGCTACAATCAGTCAACGATGTTTTGGGTCGGCCGGGATTCGAACTCACGACCTTCTTGCTGTGAAGCAGGAGCGCTAACCACCAACATTACTTAATGACTTATTCACCTGGAATACACCCATAAAGGGAAGCCAAATAAATGCAGGCTTATGTGGCACTCTCCTCAGTCCTCAGTTTTTCACCGACTGGATCTTCCAAAAAGATGCTTTTTCTCAACCTCCACACAGCTCTTTGTGAGTATAGCACTGCATATCAAATATCATGTACCATGTATATATTACAGTTTGGACTCACATGGCATTTAATTTTCTTTTTCCATTATGTCTTTGTTTAGTGCTGTTTTTGTCTTGTGTCTTCATAGAAGCAGGTAAAGATTGTTCATGTTATTGTGCTCCCTAATTAAGCTCTTCTAGATACATCTATTTGTCCGGTTTTATTTCAGGTATTCCCAAACAGAGAGTGATCACCTGCGATGACCTGGACAATGTCCACCACCTCAGCTGTGGTAGGATACCTGAACAAAATGATTGGACAGGATGCAATAATCTTTAAAGCGCCTTCATCCCACTAATAAATGTTTATGTTTGACAGACACTGGAGTGATCCTTGTGAAGAATGTGTTGTATGGACGAGCAGACGGTGTGACCTGCAGTGAGGGCAGACCTCCAGGGCAGCTCACAAACAAGGAACTGTGGACGTCCTCAAGAATAGGTACAATCTGCTAAATACTGCACTACTTGTAATATGTAGTACTCTTTGTTGGTTTTGTTATGATTTTTGTGTTGTAGGTGTGAAGGGAAGAAGGTTTGTGAACTGAATACAAATGTGGTCCGCACGCCTGATCCCTGCTACGGCACCTATAAATATCTGGAGACCAACTTCACCTGCTTCCCAGCCAGTCAGTCACATTTTTACTTAAAAAAAATGTCAACCCAGTGTTCTTTGGGTGGCACATACAGATTCTTGAAAACTTACATTCTTCTTATTTAAACTGAAACCAAACATAAAGCTGTCTTCTTGTGTCTAATCTCATTCACTTTTACAGCTCACCGTGTTGTTTGTGAACACTCTCTGGCGCAGCTGCGATGTGGTAATAGAATAACTGAATGCTGCTCTCGGTCTTTGTGGCAGATATCGGAGTGATCAGTGTGCAGGCAGCTCTGTACGGACGTGCTGACAGTCAGACCTGCAGTGAGGGCCGACCTCTGGAGCAGGTGGCCAACACACATTGCTCTCAGGACGGTGCTATCGATGTTATCAGGACACGGTACAGTATAAATCATAGAGTATACAAATAATGAGGAAGGACCATTATTCCTAACATAGATTTGATATAATCCTGGTGTCTGTGAACTCAGTGCTTTCCTTTTTCTCAAACAGGTGTGATGGTAAGAGTGAGTGTGAGCTGAACACAAACATCTTCCGCTCGTCTGATCCTTGCTCTGGCACCTACAAGTACCTGGAGACCAACTTTACCTGCTTCCCAGCCAGTCAGTCAAACATTTGCTTTAGAGTATTTATCCTTGAAGATCTGTATTCTGATTATTAGTTACCAATGACTTGTTTCTCTGACAGTTGAGCTTGTAGCATGTGAGCACTCCCTGGCACACCTGCACTGCGGTAAAATGAAAATCTAAAATGAAAATCAGCTGTTTTACATGAATTAGTGTTGACATGCAGGGCTCTGTTTTTGTCATTGTCCACTGTGTTTTTCCTTAGATTTCGGACAGGTGATTTTTGTGTATGGTGCTGATTATGGTCGCCGTGACACCACCACATGTGCATACAAACGTCCAGCCTCACAGGTTAAAAACACTGAGTGCTCCAACCCCACCAGCAAGGTTGCCAAAAGGTACAAATGAATATTCACTGCATTCACACTATGACAATCTATAAAGTATAAGGTGATCACACATCACTAATCATATGGCATTACAGCTGCAATGGGAAAAACAGCTGCATTATCAGAGCCAGCAACTCAGTGTCTGGAGACCCATGTGGCGGCACTTACAAATACCTGGAGGTGTCTTATGTCTGTGAATGTGAGTACTGGAGCTTTATTAACATTTGACACTGGGCTGTGATAATACAGTTAAGAGTCACCTTCTACTTTCTGTCAGGGTTCGTATTAATTACATGTGTTTAATTTTTACAGATCCTCTGACACTTCCAGAGCAGCTCCATTAAACACTCACCAAGATGAAGTCTATGTTTTATATTTATTTAAACTTGAGTTGAACATTTCTGCTAATAAAGATGTAAACAATGTGTGAAAATTCATTAGATTCGGCATCAATTGTTGTCAAAGACTTCAATGCATTTTTTAAGTTGGTATATGTTTGCAAATATTAAATTGTCTATAGTAATAAGCTTGTTTGGTAACTTATAGCGGAAATTCTATTTCTCGGGCCATTTAGGACAATTATCAATTCTAATTTAATTCAGACATTTGAGATTTTTTTCAAAATCGGTTTCCTAAGACTGATTTGCTTCAGTCACCAAGATACTTGTTCAAGAAGTTGCATACTTTGGTAGATAACTTAAAGGACAGAGGCTCCAATTGGTTTTGAAACGAAGTGGAGGTGATCAATGAGAGTAGACTGTTCTTAAAAGGAGGGGCATCTCTGGATCCAGAAACTAGCTTTAGGGATGTGGAATGTCACCTCGCTGGTGGACAAGAAGCCTAAACTTGTGTGGGAGGTTGTGAGGTTTCAGGTTGCAGAGTACCAAGCTTTTTGGAGTCCCCAGGACAGGTGCTGGAAGGTGCTCCAACTGGGAACTCTGTCGTTTTACTGGGGGCTGTCAATGTTTGTGCAGGTAACGACAGTGATACCTGGAGTGGCATGACTGGGAGTGGCCTCCCCTAAATGAACCCGAGTGGTTTTCTGTCGTTGGACTTCTGTATTAGTTCAGTCTGTCCATAACAAACCCCATTTTCAGGCAGAAGGGAGTCCATTAATGCACGTGGCACCAGGACATCCTAATCCAGAGTTGATCAACTTTTTAAGCGTTTAGCCATATGTCTTAGACACTCAGGCGAAGAGAGGGGCTGAGCTGTCAACCAAGCACCACCAGTTGGTGACTTGGATCAGAGGAGGAAGCTGGACAGACTCTGCAGACCCAAAAGTACTGTGAGGGTCTGTTGGAAACTTCTGGCCGAGTGCCCTGTCAGTAAAGTCTATGCCAGGGTCCTGGAGATCAGAATCTGGCAAACCTTGGATAAAGGAGGAACAATTCGGGTTTTGTCCCAGTCGTGGAACACTGAAATTAGCCATTTCAGCATCATGTGGGGGGTTGCTCTGGACTAGTATGGGGTCTGGGGTCCTCTGCTTTATCAATTCAGGATCTTCAGTGTGTACTGGGACGGTTTGCAGCTGAGTGTGAAGCAGCTGGGATGAGAATCATCACCTCCAAGTCTGAGGCCATGGTTCTCAGAACCACTGCTCCTCCACACTGAGAGGAGCCAGCTGAGGTGGCTCAGTCATCTGTTCTGGATGCCTCCTTGACTTTTTCTGCTGGCCTGAGAACGTCTCGGTATTCCCCCGGAGGAGCTGGAGGAAGTGTCTGGGGAGTGGGAAGTCTGGGTGTCTCTGCTTACACTGCTGCCCCTGTGATCCAGCCTCGGATAAGCAGAACAAGATGGATGGATGGACTTTGAATTTGTGCAATTCAAATCAAGTTGTAAATCAGTGTATCAAAGAAGAATATGCTTTACATACATATATTAAATCATTCCGCCGGGCTACACCCATAAAGGGATGCCAAATAAATACAGGCTTATGTGGCACTCTCCTCAGTCCTCAGTTTTTCACCAGTTGGAACTTTCAAAAAGATGTTCTTTCTCAACCTCCACACAGCTCTTCGTGAGTATAGCACTGCATATCAAATATCATGTACCATGTATATACTAGTTTGGACTCACATGGCACATTTAATTTTCCTTTTCCATTATGTCTTTGTTTAGTGCTGTCTTTGTCTTGTGTCTTCATAGAAGCAGGTAAAGATTGTTCATGTTATTGTGCTCCCTAATTAAGCTCTTGTAGATGTGATATATCTATTTGTCCGCCTTTATTTCAGATATTTACAAACAGAGAGTGATCACCTGTGATGACGGGGACACTGTCCACCACCTGAGCTGTGGTAGGATACTTGAACAAAATGACCAGCTTCTATTTCTCCAAAAATAAGAAGTTCAAAGCTCACAAATAGTTGTTTATTTTTGACAGACACTGGAGTGATCCTTGTGCAGAATGTGTTGTATGGACGAGCAGACGGTGTGACCTGCAGTGAGGGCAAACCTTCACATGAGCTCACAAACACAGGATGCTCTCAACAAGGAACTGTGGACGTCCTCAAGAATAGGTACAATCTGCAAAATACTGCACTACTTGAAATATTTAGTACTCTTTGTTGGTTTTGTTATGATTTTTGTGTTGTAGGTGTGAAGGGAAGAAGGTTTGTGAACTGAACACAAATGTGGTTCGCACGTCTGATCCCTGCGTCGGCACCTATAAATATCTGGAGACCAACTTCACCTGCTCCCCAACCAGTCAGTCACACTTTTACTTGAAAAAAAATGTCAGCCCAGTGTCCTTTGGGTGGCACATCCAGATTCTTGAAAACTTACATTCTTCTTATTTAAACTGAAACCAAACATAAAGCTGTTGTCTAATCTTCACTTTTACAGTTCACCGTGTTGTTTGTGAAGGCTCAGTGGAGCAGCTGCAATGTGGTAATATTTTTATTTGTATTATTACATTTTGCTTCCTCTTGATCTCTATCTCCATTGTTTCTCACACTGTTCACTGATTGTTTCAGATGATGGGCAGACTCTTATCATCTACAGTGCCGTCTTCGGACGTCGTGACCAGAACACATGCTCTGACCAGAAGCCTGTCTCACAGATCCAGAACACTGCCTGTATATTCAATGCTACAAGTGACATTGGTCAAAGGTGCACATATTACTACAATCTCTTAATAAGAAGTATTTTTGAGTTTCTTTTATATTTACCTGCTTGTCCTGCTTTTACAGCTGCAATGGGAGAAACAGCTGCATTGTAACAGCCAGCACCTCACAGTTTGGAGACCCCTGTGGTGGGACCCACAAATACCTGGAAGTAGATTACTCATGTAAATGTGAGTGACTTCATCGTGTCTGTCATCTTAATAGTCCTGAAATGGATTTGCACTTTTGAAACCCATGTCCATGTCCATTTTTTGTTTTTGTTTTACAAACCCTGTTTTAAAAGATTTGGAACAGGCCTACAGTTGTATCAGACTCTTTTTGTCAATAAAGTGCTTATTGACTCTGAGATGAGTGTTACTCCTTTGTTATAAAGTAGTGAGGAAATGCATGTTAGGATTAAATATAGTTAAATTAAACAAAACAACTATATGAACAAATAACACACCTGTAAACTGTATACAGTGTTGATGAGTGACGGCACAGAACTACTTCCAGTTTATATTAAATAGTGTTCACTACAGTCACCAACGTTAACAAGAAAAATAATAAAGTACATTCTCCATTCATAAAATCAAACATGAACTATCTGTCTATTCACAAAAATGAACAAACGTGCTTACGTGAATCTGAACACCACTACAACACTGCAATAGCACCACCATCACACGGTGAGGCATCTCAATGTAGTTAGCTTCACTTAGCATTGCATTAACTAGTCAGATAAATAACAAAAATGCTACATGGACTAACAGAACATTGCATTACCAATAAAGAGATACATAACCATGTTACTATTGTATGCTTGAGCACGTTGCTCGATTGTAAACACAAATTTACACGTCACAAATCATATTAATCTTACATGATGTGGAAAAGGTGATTTGTTACCTGACAACACCTTTTACTGAAAACCTCAGAGACACGAATACACCCATAACAAAAATGGTCTAGTCTGTGTGGTGGTGTAGATGCACAAGTTTATCATTTTCCTGTTAGTAAATTTCTTTCCTCAAAATCAATCAGTTAACTATTGTATGGGCCAACTAAATGAAGAGATATCTCATCAGGAAACAGGTTGCACTTGATGCAGTAAAATGATCCTTTTATCTAGTTTTCCATTTAGGGTCACAAATGTATATATTATAACTCTATACAGTATTAATGTTTTCTTCTAAACTAAACAACTGGTCTGCACATTAACTCTACAACATGCAGATAACCCACCATTGGTTGTAATCTTCTCTGTAGATTTTCTGATGTCCTGTTCCACATTTCTCTCTGTGCTACAAATGTTGTCATGGCACTTAACTTCAGCCACTGTAAAATTAAGGCTCCAGCTGAACAAAGCAATGCTGTGTCCGATCATCCTGGTTATGAGACAGACTGATCTGCTGCCCACTTTTTTCTGAAGATGTCCCTATGACATCTTTTGAAACCTCGGGATGTTCTTTTACAAGTCGCGCTGAATGATCTACTACTTTGACAAAGTACTCAACAGTGTATTATTACAAAAAAATCCAAACAGACAGGAAATTAATATGCATTCCATCTTACTCTATGTTTTTCCATTTGTTGACTTCCTTGACATAAGAATAAAGCTTGTCAGGCTGCTTTTCTGCAGCCGGATCTTCTATTTCCAGGTTGTCTCTACACTGTGTGAGTAGCCTATACGACTACCACACATTAAATCTTCTCAAACATCACTTTGCACATTAGTACAAAGGTAAAGGTGAATGTGATTTCAGCATATATAATGTAAACTCTCTTTTCAGGGTTGCTACAACCCTCCTGCTGATCAGGGTCTCAGCTGTGGTAAGATAATGTTGTAATGTTCTTTACTGGGTTTTGACCTCAATAAGGAATAACACTCTGCACAGTTAAGCAGTGGATAAGCTCCTTGTTTTTGATACTGTCTTCACACAGCTTCTGGAGCTGTCAAGAAGGTTCTGTAGAATAGGTATTTCTATAAAATGAATAAATATGTGAGATGCCTCATTTTGAAGAAGATAAAAGTCTTAATTATGAAACAAGCTAATGGAAATATTTTAAAACTCTACTAATGATTCCCTGTACATTCCACAGGTGTGATGGGAAGAGGGTTTGTGAAGTGAATAAAGTTGTTTTCCACTTTTTTGATCCCTGCTAAGGCAGTAGACCTCAAAACTATGTTCATATTTGTTAATTTTTAGCCCAGCAGCAAAACCTGACCTGACATCAACCCAAAAAAAGACAGACCAACATTACATAATGACTCATTTACCTGGGCAACACCCATAAAGGGATGCCAAATAAATACAGGCTTATGTGGCACCCTCCTCAGTGCCATCTACGGACGCCGTGACCAGAACACATGCTCTTACCAGAGGGATGTCTCACAGATTCAAAACACTGACTGTATATTCAATGCTAAAAGTAACATTGGTCAAAGGTGCACATGTTACTACAATCTATTAATAAGTTTGTATGTTTTAGTTTCTTTTGCATTTACCTGTTTGTCCTGCTTTTACAGCTGCAATGGGAAAAACAGGTGCATTATAAGAGCCAGCAACTCAGAGTTTGGAGACCCCTGTTATGGGACCTACAAATACCTGGAGGTGGCTTACTCTTGTAAATGTGAGTGACTTCAAGACTAATCTGTCATCTTAATAGTCCTGAAATAGATTTGCACAACTTTTGAAACCCATGTCTATCTCTTTTTTTTTTACAGAACCTGTTTGAAAACACATGTAATACAGTTTTATCAGACTCTTTTCGTCAATAAAGTGCTTATTGGTTCAGAAATGGGTGTTACTCATTTGTAATGCATGTCAGGGGTAAATACAATAAATTTAACAAACTTCCTTAACAGTGTTTCATATCTCCACAATTAGAGTCTTATTTGTTTTTTATAGTTTTTTGCAGAACCATTGCTGTGAGGCAGTGTGTTACTTCAGAAACTTTCTTATTGGTCCAGTCAAAGTAAATTTACACTTAGCATTAAATAACATATATTTATTTGTTTCCCTTGGGAGAAATTTGTCTTGGGGGAGAGGCGATGCCACAAGTCAACAATATAGACATAACAATAGACACAGTCAGTACCGTAATTACATAAAAGACAGAGGAAAAACATAAAATGTAGCTACAATAATGCATAATGTTGATGTACAAGAAACAACACACAGACTACAAATGTGTATCTGTACAACATCACACCCCCATATGTACAGTCTTCATTAGCATAAAATGCATAAGAATCAACTGAGCCTCACCTTACTTTGTTCAGACCCATTTATCAGGTTGATTGACTTGATGTAGAAAAGGTGGTTTGCTACCTGAAGATACCTTTTCTCTAAAGCCTCAGGGACTCGAATAGACCCATAAGAAATGGTCTAGTCTTTGTTTTTTCTGCTGTTTGAGGTGGCTGCTATTTAACCTGATAGCAATGTTGCACTGATTACACGTGAGCCTTTTAACGCTTCACCTTCCCAATGTAAACTCTGTTTTCAGGGTTGCAACCCTCTGCCATCTGAAATCCAAAATGTGGCCTGTTCAAGGCCTGCAACTGAAGTGGCTGAATGTGAAGTGAATTCAAATCATAAAAGTAACATTGATTCTCTCTTTCAAATGTATGTTGCACTAAAATGGATGTTGTCTTAAATTACTTCACGCAGCTGTAACGGGAGGAGCAGCTGCTCTGTAAAGGCCAGCAACTCAAGTTTAGGGATTCCTGTTATAGGACTTACAAACACCTGGAAATGACCTATATTTGCAGATGTAAGTGTCTTAACACCTGCTTCTGTCTTAAGAACGCTCCATTGTTATGACATATGTTTTTATAAATGCTACACATTATTGGCTCTATTGATTTACGTGCATTTTCAGTCTTTTTTGATTTACAGTTAAACCTTTATTTTTGCAGAAGCATCTGTGTCACCCTAACACTGCTGTGAGGCAGTGTGAATGCTACACCAAATACAAGTCCAAGCTGATCTGTGATTATGATTGCTTATCATTGATTTATTTTGTTCTCTTTTTATTTCATTGGCTACTACAAACACTTGGCTGTTAATTATATTTATCTCACTTGTTATGGAAGGTATTAGTTGTGAGTGATTTTGTGTTTAGGATCAGTATAGAAACTGTTATTAATTGGTTCTTTATTACTGCAGTTCTATTTCTGATTGATAGCTGTCTAATGCCAGTATGTCTCTTCTGAAAACATGCCCTGCTCCATATTTAGACCACAACCAAGAACAAAAGCAAAAGTTGACATGACACTTGTTTTATTGGGTTTACAGCAGCAGAACACTGAACCACATTCAGGACCTCACATGATCAATATTTACTAGACATGTTTCACTAAATAAATAAATACTTCACATTGTATGTTTCAGTGCTTGTGTAATAAATAAAAGTTCAAATATTTATTATAAAAATCAAAAAGAGTAGTTTATCTTTAACTTTAAATAGAATCTAGTAAGTTACTTTGTGTAAATGAATAAACTGGATTTTAGCTGTGGCATTATTTCCTTTTCAAATTATCCCTTGCACTAAAAACACTGAGAAACCAAAAGGATATGTTTGGTCTTTCATTCACAAAACATATTTGCCTGATTTTTACACTCTATTCACACACAAATACAACTGTAAACTACACCTAATTCACCAATAAATAGAATAAATAGCATTTTCAATTAGGTTAAAGAAGGCCATGGTTCTCAGGTTCTGTGGTGAAGTAAAGGTGAAGCTCTCAATTTACCAGTTGGTCTACATTCCTACCCTCACCTATGGTCATGAGCTGTTAGTCATGACTGAAAGGACAAGATCCTGGGTATAGAAAATATGCTTTTACCACAGGCACTCCCTTAGAGATAGGGTGCGGAACACTGTCACTCGGGAGGAGCTCGGAGTAGAGCCACTGCTCTACCAGTGAGGTGACTTAGCCATTTTTTCTGGGTGCCTCCTAGACGTCTTCCTGAAGAGGTGTTCAGGCATGTCACATCGGGAGGAGGCCCCTGAGGAGGAACCGGGACACACTGGAGGGACTTTCGGCTGGCCTGGCAAACACCTCAGTATTACTCTGGAGGAAGTGTCTGGGGAGTGGGAAGTCTGAGTGTCTCTGCTTAGACTGCTGCCTCTGTGATCCAGCCCTGGATAAGCAGAACAAGATGGACTTCAAGTTGTGCAGCTCAATTCTAGTTGTAAATCATTGTTTCAAGGAAGAAAGAATATGCTTTGACGCAATAGACCTTAAGACTTTGTTCATTTTTGTTCATTTTTAGCCCAGCAGCAAAACCTGATCTGACATCAACCCAAACAAAGACCGGCCAGACCCACATTACACAATGACTCATTCCCCTGGGCTACACCCATAAAGGGATACATTTTGTCTTTACCAAATAAATACAGGCTTATGTGGCTCTCTCCTCAGTCCTCAGTTTTTCACCGACTGGATCTTCCAAAAAGATGCTCTTTCTCAACCTCCACACAGCTCTTCGTGAGTATAGCACTGCATATCAAATATCATGTACCATGTATATACTAGTTTGGACTCACATGGCACATTTAATTTTCCTTTTCCATTATGTCTTTGTTTAGTGCTGTCTTTGTCTTGTGTCTTCATAGAAGCAGGTAAAGATTGTTCATGTTATTGTGCTCACTAATAAAGCTCTTGTAGATGTGATATGTCCATTTGTCCGATTTCAGGTATTCCCAAACAGAGAGTGATCACCTGCGATGACCTGGACAATGTCCACCACCTCAGCTGTGGTAGGATACTTGCACAAAATGACTGGATAGGTGGCAGCAATCTTCAAAGCGCCTTCATCCCACTAATAATTCTTTATGTTTGACAGACACTGGAGTGATCCTTGTGCAGAATGTGTTGTATGGACGAGCAGACGGTGTGACCTGCAGTGAGGGCAGACCTTCAGAGCAGCTCACAAACACAAAATGCTCTCAACAAGGAACTGTGGACGTCCTCAAGAATAGGTACAATCTGCAAAATACTGCACTACTTGAAATATTTAGTACTCTTCATTGGTTTTGTTATGATTTTTGTGTTGTAGGTGTGAAGGGAAGAAGGTTTGTGAACTGAACACAAATGTGGTCCGCACGTCTGATCCCTGCGTCGGCATCTATAAATATCTGGAGACCAACTTCACCTGCTTCCCAGCCAGTCAGTCACACTTTTACTTTAAAAAAAAATGTCAACCCAGTGTCCTTTGGGTGGCACATCCAGATTCTTGAAAACTTACATTGTTTTAATTTTAAACTGATATCAAACATAAAGCTGTCTTCTTGTGTCTAACCTTATTCACTTTCACAGCTCACCGTGTTGTTTGTGAACACTCTCTGGCGCAGCTGCGATGTGGTAATATTTATTTGCCTACATTTTGCTTCCTTTTGATCTCTTTCTCCATTGTTTCTCACACTGTTCACTGATTGTTTCAGATGAAGGGCAGATTCTTATCCACAGTGCCATCTACGGACGCCGTGACCAGAACACATGCTCTTACCAGAGGCCTGACTCACAGATTCAAAACACTGACTGTTCATACAATGCTACAAGTAACATTGGTCAAAGGTGCACATATTGCTACAATCTCTAATAAGTTTACATGTTTTAGTTTCTTTTACATTTACCTGTTTGTCCTGCTTTTACAGCTGCAATGGGAAAAACAGATGCATTGTAAGAGCCAGCAACTCAAACTTTGGAGATCCATGTTATGGGACCTACAAATACCTGGAGGTGGCTTACTCATGTAAATGTGAGTGACTTCAAGACTAATCTGTCATCTTAATAGTCCTGAAATGGATTTGCACAACTTTTGAAACCCATGTCCATCTCTTTTTTTTACAGAACCTGTTTGAAAACATGTAATACAGTTTTATCAGACTCTTTTTGTCAATAAAGTGCTTATTGATTCAGAAATGGGTGTTACTCATTTGTGATAAAGTAATGAGGAAATGCATGTCAGGGGTAAATACAATAAATTTAACAAACTTCCTTAACAGTGTTTCATATCTCCACAATTAGAGTCTTATTTGTTTTTTATAGTTTTTTGCAGAACCATTGCTGTGAGGCAGTGTGTTACTTCAGAAACTTTCTTATTGGTCCAGTCAAAGTAAATTTACACTTAGCATTAAATAACATATATTTATTTGTTTCCCTTGGGAGAAATTTGTCTTGGGGGAGAGGCGATGCCACAAGTCAACAATATAGACATAACAATAGACACAGTCAGTACCGTAATTACATAAAAGACAGAGGAAAAACATAAAATGTAGCTACAATAATGCATAATGTTGATGTACAAGAAACAACACACAGACTACAAATGTGTATCTGTACAACATCACACCCCCATATGTACAGTCTTCATTAGCATAAAATGCATAAGAATCAACTGAGCCTCACCTTACTTTGTTCAGACCCATTTATCAGGTTGATTGACTTGATGTAGAAAAGGTGGTTTGCTACCTGAAGATACCTTTTCTCTAAAGCCTCAGGGACTTGAATAGACCCATAAGAAATGGTCTAGTCTTTGTTTTTTCTGCTGTTTGAGGTGGCTGCTATTTAACCTGATAGCAATGTTGCACTGATTACACGTGAGCCTTTTAACGCTTCACCTTCCCAATGTAAACTCTGTTTTCAGGGTTGCAACCCTCTGCCATCTGAAATCCAAAATGTGGCCTGTTCAAGGCCTGCAACTGAAGTGGCTGAATGTGAAGTGAATTCAAATCATAAAAGTAACATTGATTCTCTCTTTCAAATGTATGTTGCACTAAAATGGATGTGGTCTTAAATTACTTCACGCAGCTGTAACGGGAGGAGCAGCTGCTCTGTAAAGGCCAGCAACTCAAGTTTAGGGATTCCTGTTATAGGACTTACAAACACCTGGAGGTGACCTATAGTTGCAGATATAAGTGTCTTAACACCTGCTTCTGTCTTAAGAACGCTCCATTGTTATGACATATGTTTTTATAAATGCTACACATTATTGGCTCTATTGATTTACGTGCATTTTCAGTCTTTTTTGATTTACAGTTAAACCTTTATTTTTGCAGAAGCATCTGTGTCACCCTAACACTGCTGTGAGGCAGTGTGAATGCTACACCAAATACAAGTCCAAGCTGATCTGTGATTATGATTGCTTATCATTGATTTATTTTGTTCTCTTTTTATTTCATTGGCTACTACAAACACTTGGCTGTTAATTATATTTATCTCACTTGTTATGGAAGGTATTAGTTGTGAGTGATTTTGTGTTTAGGATCAGTATAGAAACTGTTATT
This sequence comes from Rhyacichthys aspro, assembly GCA_036850595.1. Classification (NCBI taxonomy): domain Eukaryota; kingdom Metazoa; phylum Chordata; class Actinopteri; order Gobiiformes; family Rhyacichthyidae; genus Rhyacichthys; species Rhyacichthys aspro. The sequence goes on along the minus strand of JAWCTZ010000364.1, from coordinate 8,428 downwards.
AATTGGTTCTTTATTACTGCAGTTCTATTTCTGATTGATAGCTGTCTAATGCCAGTATGTCTCTTCTGAAAACATGCCCTGCTCCATATTTAGACCACAACCAAGAACAAAAGCAAAAGTTGACATGACACTTGTTTTATTGGGTTTACAGCAGCAGAACACTGAACCACATTCAGGACCTCACATGATCAATATTTACTAGACATGTTTCAACAAATAAATAAATACTTCACATTGTATGTTTCAGTGCTTGTGTAATAAATAAAAGTTCAAATATTTATTATAAAAATCAAAAAGAGTAGTTTATCTTTAACTTTAAATAGAATCTAGTAAGTTACTTTGTGTGAATGAATAAACTGGATTTAAGCTGTGGAATTATTTCCTTTTCAAATTATCCCTTGCACTAAAAACACTGAGAAACCAAAAGGATATGTTTGGTCTTTCATTCACAAAACATACTTCCCTCATATATTTTCTCTATTCACACACAAATACAGCTGTAAACAAAAACACACATTTACTTCACCATTAAATAGCATTTCTTATTATTCATTAATAATTTTTGTCCCTCATTTTTATATTTTGATCCCATTCATGAGGGAAATGTTAAGAACTCAAATGATGCTCTCTTTACAGTACCAACTGGAATGTAATGCTAATATAACATGTAGTGAGACATTAACCCTTAGTATCTTAAAATTGTTTTTTATTATTCCTGACTACAAGAGAATGATGGGTGGACTGTAAAAGAGAGAGTTAAGGGAGGTGGGAGTGGAAGCATTACAATAATGGGTTATCTGAGGGAGAGGAGAGAGACTGCATGAGAAGAAGAGTTTACTCTGTCTGCGGCACAGAGATCGCGGGGCCCTTGGGGTCATCAAACCGATCCATCGTACGGAGTTGCATGATCATGTGTAGGCCATAAGTGAGCACTAAGACCATGAGGAGACTGGTCATCAGGCCCATCCAGATACCAGGAGAGAAGAAGCCTGCACAGTCACTGGCATACGAGAACTCACTTCCTGTCACATTAAAGCCTTGAATCTACAAAAATTAAAAAAAGAAAACATTAAAAGGTTTAATTCAAAAAGCATTACTATCAAACAACTGCTATATAGTCCTCTCTGTTGCCCTCTGTGACTTTTATGTAGCTAGTTAGGGTTTAAAATCTCACCTGGAAATCTTGAAAGGAGACCTTCCACTGATTTGCTGGATCTTTGGATGATCGAGGAACAAGCAATGGCCAGCGGAAGTTAGTGACTGACTCACAGCGGTAGGAATACTCAGCAGGTGCATAGATGTTTCGGGTGCCATTGAACGCAGCTTTGGTTCCATCATACTCCAACTCAACAACATCAAGTGTGAACCAGCGGCGCAGACACCTTGTAATGACGTTGGCTCATACCAAACCTAAGAGAAAAAATCAGTTTAGCCAGAGATATACAACATATTAATGTGTAAAGTATAAATATGCCAAGAAGCCTTACATCAGTTTAAAGCTGCGATGGCCAAGGACATTCTCATAATTGAGCACCAACCTGAAAAGAAAAAGAAACACCCATTCTATTTTGGAAGCAGTTTTAGCACATCAAAATATTAAGGGATGCATGGCATAAAGTTGAAGTTGCAGTGACATCTAGTGTCAGTGTTGACACATTTATTTAATACTGCTGCTGTATAGTGTATATGTTAGTAATACCTTTTTCTACTACACTGCATAATGAAAGAACTTGGGTTTGAATCCCTCTCCATGTCCTCTCCAGTAATAGTACTGATCCATTTAGGATTCAACTTTCCCAAAAAAATAATCTTAAAGTGAAAAATAAGTTTTTTACAGTTATGATGTACCTTGCTTTGGTTTTATCACAGGTTGAGCCATGAAGTTTTGGGCTGACGCCCTCACCAAAAGTCGATGGAGTCAGGTCATGGTCTTCCCAGCGTCCGCTCCGCAGTATGCTCACTGACAGACCCTTTGCCCACATCAGTATGCAGGTGTTTTCCCCCTCCTGTGGGGAAGCGTAGAAGAAATAACTGACTGTTTTTTTTAAACATAAGGGATGGTTTAGTATAAATGAAATGAAATGAACAGGCAGAGTCCTCCTACCTTAAACTCCACAGGTGCATAGACTCCAGCCTTCTCTTTCATTTTGCGCTGCCTCTCCCTTTCTCTCTCCTTCTCTCTGTATCTATCTCTGGCCTGCAGCAGAGAGCGCCCTCCTCCCAGACCTGTCTCCAAAGGGAGAGCTGCTGCTTCCTGAAGACAAGAGATTAGACCATCTAGTCAAATAAGACAGTCAAATCTGAAAGAAAATACAAATCAAGCGAATATATAAAACCGCCTTAAATAAGGACACAAACAGTTACCCTTGAGGGTCGCAGGGCTGTGTAAATAGCAGTGTATGGAACACCTTGGGTCTTCATGATGCTTATCACTTGACCTATCACCTCATCTGAAAAAATACCCCAAACCAAATCATTAACTTCTAGTAAAATGGTGGTTTTCATTTCAGTGAACGACTGGTTCACTGGGATATTTGAATAAAGAAATGTCCTTTCTTTTAGAATGGCTTACTTACCATTTTCACTGAGAATCTCTTTTGCAGACAGAAGATCAGCCCTGAAAAAAAACATAACATGGCAATTGGGAAGGAACAGTTAATATTTTTAGTGCATCTTCAGTAAAAGAAAATTGCACATATAAATAATGTTTTTGATAACTATGACTACAGTTATTTATTATAGTTACTACAGTCATTATTACTGGTGTAAGGTACATACCCAGTGCCATAAGGAAGCCTAAAGACCAATAGTGCAGGCGAGGAGGCATTGAGTCTCAGCTGACTTAGAGTCTCCGGGTCCATATAAAGAGGGGATGTTTCCAAATGGTCCTGCAGCTGGTTAATCACTGCATTAGAGGCCGGCCAGGACACAGCTGGCAAGACTAACGGAGATGCCGATGATCTCAGAGCACCCTTCAGCATAAAACAGAGGCATGAATAAATGTAAGTCTATAAGTCTGTAACACCTAACATAACACAACATTATTATAAGCAAAATATTATTACTTTTGTATTTACATTTTCATAATATGCTTTATTACAATTCTATATTAAAGTCTTACCTCGAGATTTGGAAAAATACTATCCTGCTTGTTTCCAAATGCACCACCATACATGGTAAAGTCTTCAATGCTCATCTAGAGAAACATCAGTGAAAAATACATAAATATATGGACTTTTATGAAGTCACAGTGTCATGTGTTAGTCTGTGTACCTTGTCCTGTAGGAATAGTACCACATTTCTTGGGCCCACATTAAGAGCTTTCTCCAGATAAGATGCCAGCTGCTGATGCCCAACGATGTGACCCGCTGTAGGAGATGACTGACTGGGCATAGATATGCTGACAGAGATAAAACACAAAATGTACGTCTCAAATCAAAAGGGAATAGCAATAACAGGTGTATTCACATAATTGAAGAGTAGTGTTTAAATAAAGGTAGACAAAATGATTAGTTATTTTACAGCAGAAATATATTATAACACAGTTTGTTTCATTTACGTTTTAGGTGAATTAACCTTGTTGGTAGCTCCCCTTGTATGTAGCGTTATATGATATGGCACCTGACATTCGATACATTCACGAAAAGGACACAGTGATGCCACATCAACGCATTGTTTGACATTTACTACTCAAGATATGTGTAATTCACAGTTTTTTCATCAAGCAAAAGCCCTTTTCCGTCTGGTGAGGTTATTAGTTTAACCTGCCCTTGATTATAAGAGAAACCCGTTAACCCGCGACACGGTGTAGGTAAATATCCGTAAGCCTAATGACGACAAAAATATAATAAAAACAACACCCACCCTTCACTTGTCCAGAGTATTAATGGCACCTGTTCATCGCAATTTCCTGTATGTATTATATTCGACAAAATGAGAAAAAGGGCCAAACATTGATGGATGCGCCGAAGATGCAGGATCTTTGCGGTCGCCATCTTTACAAAACGCCAGCAGGTGACGTCGACTGAGGCCACGTGACCGCGGTCTGCTCCAACGCCTCTTCATCTCACAAATCTCTGGCGATGATATTTGCTGAAATAACTTAAATACTGTATCTAGATTGGTTGTTGTTAAAATTTAGATTTAACTATTTATGCAAGAGAGGCATTTAGCAAAATAGCAATAACTAAAATCAATAAACATTACTTTCAGAAAAAAGTCAAATATTTTATTGGTATTTTGGTATGAAAGATCAAGAAATATTCATCTACAGTAGCAAAGAGTTATTCACTTTTTAGAATATATCAAACAATTGGGGAAAATGGTGACATCACAAACAATATAGCACTCATTGAATTCTGTATTTATACATATAGATGTATAAATATACAAGTAAAACATGCTTTATCCCACAGTATGGTTTCAATTTTGGACATTCTATTCATCATTTCTCAGGGTAATTTCCATTTGCATTGTATGTTTCCTTCAAGCAATATATATAAGTAATAAGTAAAGTAAAGACTGTGATGTAATTGAGACAATGAATGTATGCAGCTCCTTGGGTGCAGTAAATTTGCATTCATAATATTAGAGCTCAGGTGATCAGAATAAAAAAAAAACCCAAGCAATCAGAAGTTATTCATTTGGGCTGTGACACAACCACTAATGACTTGTATCAAATCTAATTTAATCATCAACTTATCTAATAATTAATCTTTTGATTTTATTTGATAACTAAAGTTAAATCACTAGTGTTTCTGCCACTTAATTGTTGGTAACAACAATTGTATTTAGTTGAGAACTGAACTATAAAAAACATTTAAAAAAAATGTTATACACTTCATTTAGGATTTTTTTTCTCAGATAGTAATCATGATCCCTCATACCACATAGAAAATGTTTTTTTCTGGTGGTGAGAAGTAAAACACTGCGTATTTGTGTTTTGGCTGTAGGCTATGGCAAATGCAATAGGCCCAAGGCAGGATTGGGACTCAGGAACTGGTTTGAATCTGTTCATGAAGGCTTTCAGCTTGGGCTTTTAAATTCCAAAACTCCACCTGGATGAAATCAGTCAACGTCTTCCTCATTTCCAGCTAAGAATACATTTATACAGAAGTAATGTTACATGACATATTATGGCAACAAAATTAAGAATATTAAATGAGACCATAGATTGTTTTACCTGGGTCTTGTTTTCAGCTCTGAGGGATTCCACAAGATCTTTAACACTGAATGGTTTTCCTACAAGTACAGTGATTCTCTGAAAGCAGAGCACAGGACACATCTTCAGTGTATCTAGTAATCATACACAAATGAAAAACATGTCTTCTATAAACTCACATTGATTTGATTTAAATGTTTCTTGTAACTTATCTCTAGTTTTTTTCTGTCATATGTTAAGTTATGAGTATTGTATATTAGGTTCTTACCTTTCCAGTCTGAGGAATGTATGGCTCTACATTTGGCAGAACATCATTCAAACCTAAAAACAATTAGATTTTGTATGTATATGCATGTTAATAATTTGTTTAGCTAATATTGTAAAATTAAACAGCATGATGGCATTACTCACCCACATGCCATAGAGGTAGTATAATAGGATTCAGTGAGCACTCTGCTATTAGTCGACCTATACCTATAAAAACCAAAAATTTAAACAAAACATTCTAAACCATTAGAATCACAGTGGTCAACTATTATGAGTCTGTTGCAAGAAGCATTCACTACTTACCCCATTTTAACCGTATGAATTCTTCTGTCATGTTAATTTTCCCTGTTAAAAGTGATAAATGTGACTTGCAAGCATGCAATCTAATAGGTGAACCACCATGGTGCCCCCTTACTAAGAAATTTAAAAGAAGCACTAAATGTGGCAATGATGTGTGCATACCTTCTGGAAAAATATGTACCCATTCTCCTTGATTTAACTTCTCTAAAACAAAATCCATGCCTTTCTGATAAACACCATCACCTAAAGACACAGTACACTGTTATTAGAACTCAGCAATGAAGAAAAGTGAGGACAGAATAATTTCTGTTTACAATTTCTAGTCATAAAACCACCCAGGTATTTATTGCCAACATTGTACCTCTACAAACAGGAACACATTTGCCACGGCTAAAAATTTGGAGTGCAGCTCTTTTGTAAAATGTCAGATGCTGCTGGGGTCCTGCCAGGAAAATTAATCAAGATTAGAACAGATATATGAAAAAACTAGCTTAATGATAACTAACCCACCAGCGCATCTTGTTGAAATGCCACAGTTGTCTTAGCTTTAAGACACCTGCAGAGAGTATACAGAAGTAGTTCATTCGTTTTCTTGTATACCATTAAAAAGGTTCTGACAAAAGATTCGTCTTTACCCCAAATATGTGGATCATCCATACAGGACTGGTGATTGGACAGAGTAATGAGCGGTGTGTCAGAGGGCCTGTTATCAATTAAGTTCATCAACACTTCATGGTTGTGGACAGTCAAGTGGTTCATGTACTCTGATGGGGACAGAAAAGCAAAGTTTTATAAAGAACATTCAAATAAACATTGAGTGAGAGAAGCAACTGTGCAAGTCATTGTTAATGCTCCAACTTACTTGTCCAGAAGTAAGAGTAGGATCCCACCATGCCCATGACCAGTGAGCCAGAGATTCTCCATGCCAAAGCAGGGCATTGTGGAAACGGCCATTTGACCTCCAGGGGCATTACAACACTCCTCAGGCACTACATACATTCACCTGCCTAGCTCCATTTAGATTAAATTGGCAAGTTTAGAAATAAAGACAACACAAGAAAATATCACAGTTAAGAGATTCAGCAGAAGGGAAGATTAGATTTACAGTATATTACATGTATACACATACATATATATTATTACATTAAATTCCAGGATTAATCTTCCCCCGTTAATTAATTTTCAGGTACATTCATAGAACATTTTAATATGTTTAATACAAAGAAATGAACACACAAACTAAAAACAATAGAGGAACATATATAGTTCAGATATAGTCAGAGGTCAACGAGAGCAGCACAGGACCTAGCTGGTTCTTGTTGCTACACGATGTTGGCTAGTTAGCTAGTAGCCAAGATTTAGCTAAAGTTTCTTTGATCTCGAAGGCAAACTGTATCTTTGAAAACGGTTTCTGATCGTTCACCGCGTTTGGAAGAAGACAGTGCACAGTGACGTGGTTTGAGCTTTAAAGAGTTGTTTGCTTGTATTTCCATTCATGTCTCTGTAATGAGTTACTATCTAGTTGAAACTAAGCTACGAATGGCCATATTTAACCCTTAAGGAAAACAAAAAGTAGACCACAACTCTATTAAACCCTGTGCAATTTAAGTATATATATGATTAATTTGTAAAGTAAACATAACAAAAACAAACAGTGATATTTACCTGACTTTTCGCCAGTTAGTCAGTTGTTCCGGGATAGGAAACGCGATGGATTGTGGTTACTGTAGTTTTAAAGCCATGAATTAGCGCCATTTCTAAAGCTCTGGATTTATTTATTTTATTCATATGACACAAAAATTAATGAACCATGACACCAAAAATTAAATATGCACACTGTTTAATAAGCACATGTATGCAGACAATTGTTACTTAAACCATACGCAGACATTTGTTTTTCAAATAGACCTATAAATCACTCTTTTCTCACATTATTTTATTATTTTGATATATTATATTTCTTTTGTAAACCCTTAAAAATTTAACAAGCAATACATTTATATACTTTGTGATTGTTTTAAAAAAAACAAAAAAACAAGAGTATCAAAAATTCTGAAAAATGATTAAAACATTTTCCTGTGCAAACTCAGTTCCAAAACATTGATGTACATCATCAGACTTGCCACGAAGGTATTTCACAAACTTGGAGCCACCCAGTTCAAACCTTTCAATGCCAGTTCAAAGCCTAAGAAACAGGCCTAAAAGCAAGAGACAGAAAATTAAAAAAGAGAATTGGTATATCACTAGTTTGTAATATCTGATATTTTAAAAGTAGCTTATTACAGCGTTGGCAGGAAAGGCTCGTAGAAAGACAGCATTGAATCCCTTATAGAGTGCTTTAGGTCCTTCCTCTTTCAAAAGTGTTCTCAGGACATCAACCAAACCTCTGTACTTTCCATCTGCAGCTGCAAACAGACACACCAAGTTACACAAGGATGACCTTTCTATTTTACATTCTAGGAGTCTTCTAAAGCAGCGGTATGTTGCTGTAAAACTGCCTCGGTGAAGTGATCATGATCCTTGGTCTGACCTGTCTGGAAGTTGGACTTGAGGACATCTGGAGGCAGTGCAATTGTCCAATTCAAGATCCCAGCCACACCACCAGCAAGTAAAATCTTTGGTGTACTCGGCTGTGAAACACTGAAACACAAAGACGTAAGGTCAAAGGTTTACAAGGACAATATGTTCCCTGTTAACTTT
>JAWCTZ010000363.1:0-45336 GCA_036850595.1 Rhyacichthys aspro | reverse complement strand
CCGACTCATAGACTTTTCGAATATGTCTGATTTGGATAGTTCCTCCTCTTGGTGGCCCCGCATGAAGCACAGGAGCTTATGTATAAACCTGGTCACCTCATTCTCGACCAGGGGGTTAAGCTGCTGAGGGCATTCTGTCTCCTGCTCCACCGTCTTAGACTCCAGTAGATGCTCATACACTTGATTCGTAAGTTTTTGTGAAAACTTACTGATCTCATTGCTGGAGAGGAAGTCCTGAATCCTCTGGTTCAAGGCGGTCTCCGATAATGATGGCTTGGTGAATGTTGGGACTGGCTCTCTGTTGATCAAATCCTTAGCAGCTCTCACAATTTTCAAGGACTTTGGATCCAAAAAAATAACTGAAGGGGGCTTCATCACCTGTCCGGTTTTGAGTTTGTTGAACTGCCGTTTGGCACAGTTTGAAAAGTAGCACATACAAATGCCAGCTTTGGATTTCTTTACGGCGCTGTCTGACACCACTTGAGAAGTCGGCTCTGTGGACTTTTTCTCAAGGGAGCAGAGGCTTGTGGTTTTTACACAAGCAGCGGAAACAGGACAAACAAGCTGTAAGGCAGCGTCTGGCCTTTTCCACCATGTTGCGCCCTACGTCCAAACTTGACAAACTGCCGTCGATCCTAATGGGCCCCTTTGACACATCAGAGGCAACAAACAGAACGTTTTTTACCTTATACGAGACCTCATTCTCTATCATCACCGTCAGTTCCCGTGAGATATTGTCCAAGTTGACCGGCACGGGACGAATGTTGAGGGCCTCTGCAAAGATCTTACCTATTGACTCTTCCAGCAAAGTCAAGATGGTCTCCAACGCCTTTTGGGGATCTTCCTTATTGTCGGCGAACTTTGAGGCAACCTCCTTCCAGGGAATAATTACCTTTATAATTTCAGCAGACAAATTCTGTACCAACTGAACACACATACTGAGCAGAATATTGGTAGTGTCTGCGTCACATGATCCAGTCGATAACATGGTCCACTGCTCCCGACTGATCTGGTCAAAATGCCTCTGGATTATTTCCAGAAGGGCTCCAGAGGTTATTATGACCTTTTTCTCACTTTTGAAACTTGACATATCCATGTTTTTGTAGTTTCTAAAGATAAAATTAAAATAAAGTTAAAATATCTAGAAATAAAATATAGAAAGTGTTTCTACTCACCTTTTTGATTCGTGCTTCCTCCTGAAACTGACTGAAGTGTCTGACAGATCTGATAGACTTTAAAGTCGCGTGACGTATTATAGACATTAAAGCCAAACCATGCGTGCATGACGTCATCAACAGAAATCACGTGACCGGCAGTGTTCCCCCGTTGCTAGGATACGCATGCGCGTCCGCCATATTGGATTTCGTTCCACTGTAAACAGAATACTCAGTTAGCGGGGTTTATTAAATAAAACAATTTAAAATGATTTCATATTTCCGGTGAAAATATTGCAAGACACTTACAATGTCTACAATCCGACACATGAAGACGTAAACATAATATGAATAAGGCATATTTTGGTTACGAGGGATAGTGTTTGTGGCAGATTAGACTGCAGCAGGTTGGTTTAAATACTGCACATTTACAGTGAAAGGTATCTGACACAAACTGGTGGAGAATAAAGCAGACGTAAGTCAAAAATAAATCTAAAGTAATATACAACAACTAGCAACTAACTACGGAGGCTATGTTTTCAAAGGGCTTAACAAAAAGAAGTGGGACTAAATATTAATATGAGGCAAAAGTGGGTAAAGGATGAGGGCAAGAGGCAAAAGCAGAAAGTACAGTGGCTTACAGAGCCAATAATCCTGATAAAAACACGACAGTTTTGAATGTGATTTATTTGTGAGAAAAGTGATTTATGCTCATTTGCTCAGCAGTAGAACGGCAGGCAGCGCCTCTGCTGGTCCACAGTGAAAAGCTGACAGCAGCAAAACAAATGACAGTTTTTTCTTTGCTTTGGCTTAATTCTTGAACAAAAAAGCCTTTCAAAACTGAGCCAAACCAAACGTTTAAAAATATTTAAGTTTTCTCTGTTTTTGGGTTTACAAAAAACAAATCTAATTTAGAAAAAGTTGGGACACTGTGTAAAATGTTAATAAAAACAGAATGTGGTGATTTAATACAACAAAATAGACACTTTAATAGAAGATAATAGACACATATCAGGTGTTGACACTGACACATTTTACATTTCATGAAAAACAATAGCCCTTTTCAAATTTGATGCAGCAACACATCTCAAAAAGTTGGCACAGAGGAAACAAAAGGCTGCAAAAGTAACATTACTGGGTATAAAGAAGCATTCGAGAAAATCTCTCAGAATTAAAGATGGACAAAGGTTCACCAGTCTGTAAAAAACATAAAATTTAAGGAACAATCGCCATCTACAGCCATCTACAGAACATAACATGATGAAAAGATCCAGAAAATCTGCAGAAATCTCTGTAAAAGGGTCAAAGGTCAGTATTGGACGCTCATGATCTCCAGACCCAAGCAGCACCGCATCAAAAACAGGCCTGGGTCTGTTCTAAAATCACTGCATGGATCAGGAACACTTCCAGACGCCATAGATGAGCATGTGTGTATTGAGCTGGAATCTACAGTGCCATGAAAAAGTGGTTGCCCTCTTCCTGATTTCTTTTCTCTTTTTTTTTTTTTTGTCACACTTATTTTTGGCTTGAATACGAATCCGAACTTGAATCTGATTGAGACGCTTTGACCTGATCTAAAAAAGGAGGTTCATGCTCGAAAACACTTCAATGTGGCTGAATTAACACAATTCTGTAAAGAAGAGTGGGCCCATTCCTCCACAGAGATGTGAAAGACTCTGTGCCTGTTTTCACAAACATATGATTGTAGTTATTGCTGCTCAGGCACAACCAGTTATTAGGTTTAGGGGCAAATACTTTTAGTAGGCTAGCTAGGTTTGGATAGCTTTTTTTGGAGGTGATTCAGACAAACCTGACCAGTGTGTGTTGAAGACCAGACTCCTGCCACTTCCACTTTCATCAGACATTTTACACAACATAGAATAACAAGCATTTGTTTTTGTGCATTACAGAACTGCTATCCTAATGTACTATATATTACAATACATACTTTTTCACCTTACTTTCCACATGTGCTGTCACAGTTTGCAGTCAATTAAAAATGAACAATGCACAGACTTATTTTTCACACGACTTCCCACGACTCCTTGACTCTCTAATTGAGGAACTTGATTGTGTCAAGAGCTCAGTGGAATGGTGGCAAAGTGCAAAAGTAGAAGCAAAGACTCGCCATAAATTATAGTAAACACAGAAAGTGGTTGGAAAATATTAAACCATAATTTTTTATATAATGTTATTTATAACAATTTTGTGGATCAAAATCCTGTAAAGTTGTCGTACGTAGCTATTGTTGTGAAAGAAAAGTAAAGCCAGTTCTGGTGGTGTGTTTAGTTTTTAACACTTGAACTACCAAGGCAGTCATTTTGACTTTTGCTTTCAAAATTTGCAACGTCATAACTTGGTTTAAAAAAAACTATGTACCAATAGGACCCTGACTTTTCCTAAATGTGTGTATATTTTATTCTAACATTGTTTTATCATTAAAATTTGAAAACACAAAAGAGATCTACCTCGAATGACCGTAGCAGTCAAATTGATGCATGCTTTTTACAGGGGGGTCATATTTGCTACGTTTTCCCGCTCTTTCTCCTGCTCTATTGTCTGTAGGTTCTATCTATCAATGCAAACCAAGGAAAAATGTCTCCATTCTAAGCACTGTCCACACAGCTGTCAACATCACAAGTGGCCGCAAGCTAAACGGACACTGTTACATACTACAAGTACCTTGGAGTCTTTATAGACAGCAATTTGACATTCAAATCGCAAGTCAAAAAAGTCTGTAACAGAGTCAAGTTCCACCTCTCCAATTTCCGTTATATCAGGACACAACTGTCATCAGATGCTGCCAAAGTTTACATGCACGCCTTGGTACTGTCACATATCACACATTAACTACATGGTCACAAGCAAACATCACTACACTGAAGCCATTAGAGTCTCTCTACAAACAACAATAAAAATACTTGATAAGAAATCAATTCATTATCACCACTGCTCAATACTAAAAAAGTACAAACTTTTAAGCTGGGACAATATGATCAAATATTCAAAATTATGTTTAATGTTTAAAATTATTCATGGCTTGTCTTCTTCCTCTCGGCCAGTTTAACATTAGAACATCATCATACCGTGTCTAGAGGTGCAGCCAGAGGGGACTGCACTGTTCCACTTTGAAAAAGTGCATTTGGCCAGTGCTCTTTTGCAGTCACAGCTGCACATGAGTGGAACTGTATTCCATTGAACATCAGAGAAGTGACATCCTATAATCTATTCAAAATTTCTTTAAAGGATTGGTTCATTGATAATCAGATCTGCCAACACTAGAGTGTTTTGTCCTGTCTTCTGCTCCTGTCTGTCCCAGGCCTTCATGTTCTATGTGTTTTTACTAACTTTACTAATGTATTTTGTGTGTGGATGATTGTGCTTTAACACCAGTTTTTAACACTTGTCTGTGTTTTAATATGTGTACATTTATATCTTTGTAAATAATATTGTATGTGTATAACCTTGTCTTATTTTTAGGGTGACACCATAAACATCAGTCCGGGACTGCAGATGAAAAGTAGCCTTTTGGCTAATTCTGGTGCATTTACAGAAATGTGAATTAATGTGCACTGTCCCTGTAAAATAAACTAATAAATACATTTAAAAATAAATAAATAAATAAATAAACAGAACCAACATTGGAGTAAATGTGCTTGATCAAATGACCAGGAAATCCTCAACCTGCACAAGGTACAGGTTACCTGTGTTATCTGTGAGTGATTGTGAGCCATAAGCAAAACAACTTGGCATCGTAACAGCAGTCTTCAGCTGGCAGCCATCACAGCATTTTGGAATGTTCATAATAGTTAATCATTTTCATTGCTAAGGTCTAATGATGACACCAACCTATTTTGAAAGCAGGATACATTTGTTTTTATTTCACAGAGAAAATGGTTGCAGTTTGAGTCTGCATGTGTAATTGCAGAGAAGTTATGTTGTGTCAATTAAATAAATAAAACACTCAATCATTATAGTTTTTTATTATTTTTATTTATTATAGTTTTAGTGTTCTGATGTGTTTTTTACCTATTCCACCAATTTATTCTTACATCTTTTCAATGATAATCCAAATTATACAAATAATGTCCGAGCAGTCAAAATGACTGCGATGGTCTTTCTAGTAGTTGCAGATTTCTGGTAGACCGAGTGTTAAGGCAGTGAAGAAGGATGTTGAGAGGATTGTACTACTGCAGCTGCAGGACAAAGGTTTGGAAAACCCGTGAATAAATGAAAAATAAAATGATTAAAACTCAAACTTTTAATTATAATTTAGAAGATATTTTAAAAGTTTGTGAAGGTATATGGACTCTTAAACAACAAGCTGCAAATTAGCATTAGCTCCAAAAATAGCTAATTCTGTATAAATAACATGGTTCAAGAATGAGTTTGTTACTTTTCCTGCAATCCTATAACTTTTTGAAAATTTAGTGCATTAATACACTTGATATTTTATTGTATATATATTATTGTATGGACTAGGACTGAGACCTACCCACAGACCATGCACGGCCACTAGGGGGCGCTGTTGATCCCAAAAGTCACTTGTCTGCTCCATAAATAACATTGAAAAAGGCCCTGCCTTTGTCAGGAAAATTTAATTGGCAAATTAATTGAGGGCAGAGTCTCAAGTCTGTTTCACAGGTGTTTTTGATCAGTCTACGGTCACAGCTACTTCATTTACTGAACGCACCTCTAACACTTTCTAGAAGCACAAAAACTAGACAAGTTGTCTCCATCAGGGATGAGAATTTTTTTATTTAAGCTGTTTCAAATAAACAAATGTAGAACAATGTGTGTGAAAAATGAGCAGCTCTAGTTTAGCTCGTATCTACTGTCACGTTAGAGACGAACCCAAACTGGACCAATCCGATGCTGCATCCACGAAAACTGTTGTTCTTGGCCTCACCTTTTTTTTTTTTTTTGGTTCAGAGACACTTTATTACAATCTGCACAAAAACAGAAGAGGACATCAGTAAACGCTGTTTGCATGTTTAATTTTTATTTACTGCCACAATATTTTTGAATTTGGGTCACACCTCCGTTTGCTTCGGCCCAAAAAACAACAAAACTCAAAGTGAGAAAACTGCTGTACAAAGAGAAAGAGAGGCTTAGAGCTGCATATTTTTGGTTAAATTACAAGTTTAATTTGGCCCATAAATTGCACAGTTCAGTTTTCAGTGAGTTTTTTTACTACAGTTGTAAAAAAATGCATACTGTGCTGAGCTGAACTGTGTTTTTAGGTCAGTATTTTGGTAAACTGTGGAAATGTAATGTACACCTCAGTCTTTTCACCTGAACACTGTGTTTACTGTCTTTGTAAAATGATAATAAGGTTTAGGAAGGAATTCATTTAGATTCACTAAAAAACCGAAACAAACAGTGGATGCTTTTGGTTCTTGTCGCTTTAATGCAAATGGAATAAAAAAAAGAATTATATTTTCATCATGTTTCTTACATAAACCTGGAAATGACATGAAAGGGAATAGGATGTTTGTGTGTACATTTTCTGACCTTGTTTAGTGAAGTTTATTTGTGGAAATATAAAATTAAAAAAAACCTCCGCCTCTTCATTTATAATGAATAAAATAAGACTTATGTTGCATTAGGTCATGTATTTTCTTACATTTTATTACATTCTTCATGTAAATAAGTAAATAAAAAAGCCTTGATTGGACTTTTTTGGTTTTTATTCAGTTGTGTATTGTTGTTGTAGCTGCCGATCTGAAAACCCTCTCATCTAAATCTCAAACCAAGTTGAGATTCATCCATTTTCAGGTCAAAGCCGTTTCCAATCTTCTCCACGAGGCTCCTCTGAATCTGAGTCAATGGCGATGAATCCAGGCGTTAATGAACAGAAGAAAACTCTCAGGTCAGAGATACAACAGTGTCGTACCTCTCATCCCAGGGCTTTCTACGTCTCATTAACTTCTCAGATCTCACCTCCATCGAGCTAGAGCCAGAGAAGCCTCTTCCACTCTTCTCCACGAGGCTCCTCTGAATCTGAGTCAATGGCGATGAATCCAGGCGTTAATGAACAGAAGAAAACTCTCAGGTCAGAGATACAACAGTGTCGTACCTCTCATCCCAGGGCTTTCTACGTCTCATTAACGTCTCAGATCTCACCTCCATCGAGCTAGAGCCAGAGAAGCCTCTTGAAAGAAAGAATTATTCATTTAAACTCAGCGGGTCTTCATGTCGAGACAATGAAGGTGTCCGGTGAATCGCTGCAGGGTCTGGTGGTGGATGCAGTTGATGCTGGAGCACTTGGAGCAGATTTGGGAGGTCAGGGAGGTCAGGGAGGTCTTGCAGTAGGGGGACGCTGTGCTGGAAGTGTATCCGCCTCCAAAGCAGGATCTAAAGCACGCAGTAAAAGGTTTACGGACGACTCTCCAGGCGTTGCTAAAGAAGCGAGCAGCCGCTGACTCCTGTTCACGCTCGAGGACGATGTTAAGGTGAAGTTTCAAGGACTTCAACAAAGCGGCGTCAAAGCTGGCGTCTTTTGGGTCCAAGGCACAGGCCAGGACACGGGTGGGGGTCCCGTACTCCTTCAGCAGGTCCTTCATGACTGCCTTGATGACCTGGCGTAGACTCTTCTGTTGGATGTTGGCCTGACTCTCGGGGATCTCGATTTCCTCCCAGGCCTTCTGGGTCAGACGCTGGAGGACGGCTCTATATTCTTTGTCTTTGGCGTCCGACGTGGGCTTTCTCTGGAAGATTTTAACTAACAGAGCCGCGATCAGGTACTGAGTCATGACCTGGCTCTGGGACAGGTCCGATGATGAGTCTGTAGGGGATGTTGTTGTGGTTTTAACGGCCTCCACTTCCGCCGACACACTGACTGAGCTGTCAGACGGGACAGAGGCTTTGTGTTGGGACATTGACATTTCAAAAGTGTCATAGTTTGACACTGCGCACTGAACCTCGGGGGCCGGTGAAGGCCCAGGGGGAGCGGTGTTGGGCCGAGTCTTAGACCCCTCGGACTGAGCCTCAGGGGCCGGTGAAGGCCCAGGGGGAGCGGACTTGGGCCGAGTCATAGACATTTCCCATATGTCATACTTTGAAACATCAAACTGAACCTCAGGGGCCGGTGAAGGCTCAGGAGCAGCAGACTCAGGCCGAGTCATAGACATTTCCAATATGTCATATTTTGAAACATCAAACTGATCCTCAGGGGCCAGTGAAGGCTCAGAGGCAGCAGACTCGGGCGAACTCATAGACTTTTCGAATATGTCATATTTTGAAACATCAAACTGATCGTCAGGGGCCGGTGAAGGCTCAGGGGCAGCAGACTCGGGCCGACTCATAGACATTTCCAATATGTCATATTTTGAAACATCAAACTGATCGTCAGGGGCCGGTGAAGGCTCAGAGGCAGCAGACTCGGGCGAACTCATAGACTTTTCGAATATGTCATATTTTGAAACATCAAACTGATCGTCAGGGGCCGGTGAAGGCTCAGGGGCAGCAGACTCGGGCCGACTCATAGACATTTCCAATATGTCATATTTTGAAACATCAAACTGATCCTCAGGGGCCGGTGAAGGCTCAGAGGCAGCAGACTCGGGCCGACTCATAGACTTTTCGAATATGTCTGATTTGGATAGTTCCTCCTCTTGGTGGCCCCGCATGAAGCACAGGAGCTTATGTATAAACCTGGTCACCTCATTCTCGACCAGGGGGTTAAGCTGCTGAGGGCATTCTGTCTCCTGCTCCACCGTCTTAGACTCCAGTAGATGCTCATACACTTGATTCGTAAGTTTTTGTGAAAACTTACTGATCTCATTGCTGGAGAGGAAGTCCTGAATCCTCTGGTTCAAGGCGGTCTCCGATAATGATGGCTTGGTGAATGTTGGGACTGGCTCTCTGTTGATCAAATCCTTAGCAGCTCTCACAATTTTCAAGGACTTTGGATCCAAAAAAATAACTGAAGGGGGCTTCATCACCTGTCCGGTTTTGAGTTTGTTGAACTGCCGTTTGGCACAGTTTGAAAAGTAGCACATACAAATGCCAGCTTTGGATTTCTTTACGGCGCTGTCTGACACCACTTGAGAAGTCGGCTCTGTGGACTTTTTCTCAAGGGAGCAGAGGCTTGTGGTTTTTTTACACAAGCAGCGGAAACAGGACAAACAAGCTGTAAGGCAGCGTCTGGCCTTTTCCACCATGTTGCGCCCTACGTCCAAACTTGACAAACTGCCGTCGATCCTAATGGGCCCCTTTGACACATCAGAGGCAACAAACAGAACGTTTTTTACCTTATACGAGACCTCATTCTCTATCATCACCGTCAGTTCCCGTGAGATATTGTCCAAGTTGACCGGCACGGGACGAATGTTGAGGGCCTCTGCAAAGATCTTACCTATTGACTCTTCCAGCAAAGTCAAGATGGTCTCCAACGCCTTTTGGGGATCTTCCTTATTGTCGGCGAACTTTGAGGCAACCTCCTTCCAGGGAATAATTACCTTTATAATTTCAGCAGACAAATTCTGTACCAACTGAACACACATACTGAGCAGAATATTGGTAGTGTCTGCGTCACATGATCCAGTCGATAACATGGTCCACTGCTCCCGACTGATCTGGTCAAAATGCCTCTGGATTATTTCCAGAAGGGCTCCAGAGGTTATTATGACCTTTTTCTCACTTTTGAAACTTGACATATCCATGTTTTTGTAGTTTCTAAAGATAAAATTAAAATAAAGTTAAAATATCTAGAAATAAAATATAGAAAGTGTTTCTACTCACCTTTTTGATTCGTGCTTCCTCCTGAAACTGACTGAAGTGTCTGACAGATCTGATAGACTTTAAAGTCGCGTGACGTATTATAGACATTAAAGCCAAACCATGCGTGCATGACGTCATCAACAGAAATCACGTGACCGGCAGTGTTCCCCGTTGCTAGGATACGCATGCGCGTCCGCCATATTGGATTTCGTTCCACTGTAAACAGAATACTCAGTTAGCGGGGTTTATTAAATAAAACAATTTAAAATGATTTCATATTTCCGGTGAAAATATTGCAAGACACTTACAATGTCTACAATCCGACACATGAAGACGTAAACATAATATGAATAAGGCATATTTTGGTTACGAGGGCTAGTGTTTGTGGCAGATTAGACTGCAGCAGGTTGGTTTAAATACTGCACATTTACAGTGAAAGGGATCTGACACAAACTGGTGGAGAATAAAGCAGACGTAAGTCAAAAATAAATCTAAAGTAATATACAACAACTAGCAACTAACTACGGAGGCTATGTTTTCAAAGGGCTTAACAAAAAGAAGTGGGACTAAATATTAATATGAGGCAAAAGTGGGTAAAGGATGAGGGCAAGAGGCAAAAGCAGAAAGTACAGTGGCTTACAGAGCCAATAATCAGGATAAAAACACGACAGTTTTGAATGTGATTTATTTGTGAGAAAAGTGATTTATGCTCATTTGCTCAGCAGTAGAACGGCAGGCAGCGCCCTCTGCTGGTCCACAGTGAAAAAGCTGACAGCAGCAAAACAAATTACAGTTTTTTCTTTGCTTTGGCTTAATTCTTGAACAAAAAAAGCCTTTCAAAAACTGAGCCAAACCAAACGTTTAAAAATATTTAAGTTTTCTCTGTTTTTGGGTTTACAAAAAACAAATCTAATTTAGAAAAAGTTGGGACACTGTGTAAAATGTTAATAAAAACAGAATGTGGTGATTTAATACAACAAAATAGACACTTTAATAGAAGATAATAGACACATATCAGGTGTTGACACTGACACATTTTACATTTCATGAAAAACAATAGCCCTTTTCAAATTTGATGCAGCAACACATCTCAAAAAGTTGGCACAGAGGAAACAAAAGGCTGCAAAAGTAACATTACTGGGTATAAAGAAGCATTCGAGAAAATCTCTCAGAATTAAAGATGGACAAAGGTTCACCAGTCTGTAAAAACATAAAATTTAAGGAACAATCGCCATCTACAGCCATCTACAGAACATAACATGATGAAAAGATCCAGAAAATCTGCAGAAATCTCTGTAAAAGGGTCAAAGGTCAGTATTGGACGCTCATGATCTCCAGACCCAAGCAGCACCGCATCAAAAACAGGCCTGGGTCTGTTCTAAAATCACTGCATGGATCAGGAACACTTCCAGACGCCATAGATGAGCATGTGTGTATTGAGCTGGAATCTACAGTGCCATGAAAAAGTGGTTGCCCTCTTCCTGATTTCTTTTCTCTCTTTTTTTTTTTGTCACACTTATTTTTGGCTTGAATACGATCCGAACTTGAATCTGATTGAGACGCTTTGACCTGATCTAAAAAAGGAGGTTCATGCTCGAAAACACTTCAATGTGGCTGAATTAACACAATTCTGTAAAGAAGAGTGGGCCCATTCCTCCACAGAGATGTGAAAGACTCTGTGCCTGTTTTCACAAACATATGATTGTAGTTATTGCTGCTCAGGCACAACCAGTTATTAGGTTTAGGGGGCAAATACTTTTTAGTAGGCTAGCTAGGTTTGGATAGCTTTTTTTGGAGGTGATTCAGACAAACCTGACCAGTGTGTGTTGAAGACCAGACTCCTGCCACTTCCACTTTCATCAGACATTTTACACAACATAGAATAACAAGCATTTGTTTTTGTGCATTACAGAACTGCTATCCTAATGTACTATATATTACAATACATACTTTTTCACCTTACTTTCCACATGTGCTGTCACAGTTTGCAGTCAATTAAAAATGAACAATGCACAGCCTTATTTTTCATTTTATTGCACTTATTTTTCACACGACTTCCTATTTGTGGCCTGAGCATAAAATCCTTCAGTTTATTTAGGATTCTCATTTAAGATCATTTTAAAACACTCTCGGGCTGCTGTTAAAGACAGTAAAGTAAATTGTGTTAATAAATGTTACAAACATCAGAAAAGATAAAGAAAAACATATTTAATCCGTTCACATTCTGGTTGATACTACCCTCAGCAGTTATTTAGTGGGAGTTATTTAGTGGGAGTAAGTTTTTTATCAAATCAGATTCATGTGTTAAAGTATGTAGACCATGTCTAGTTTAAAAAGAGTGCAGAGCCATTATGAACAGTAAATATTAGTACTTAGTAAAACACAGATCCTGAGGCAGACATGATCCTTATTTTCAGGACGCTGCAGGTGAAGCTGGTCCATGTTCTTCTTTGTCACAGGTTTGACACGGGTCTAATCTTCATGTAACTGTTCCACAGAGGTTCTTTCTCACAGGGTACACACAGACACAGACAAAAACATAAAACAATATTTAATGTTTAGCCAATAAAACATGTAGAAATACAAAGCTCTTTCTCCACAGTAAGTAAGAGATTATACGTGTGACTAAATACTTGTATGCTTCTTAACTTAAACACTCATCAATGTCACACTAAGAAAAAATAAATAAATAAATAAAAAGTGGATCTGAGTGTTGCTTTATCTATAGTTTATGTGTAAATGGAAAATACAGGTCTGTCTAAATGCTGCACATTTCCAGGGATCCAGGGTTTAGCGTTATATGAACTAAAAGATCATGGAGGCATTATAAATCTACTATTTGAATATCTTCACGTGTTATATGCTTAAACATTGCTGTTTTATTATAATCATCATCAATAAGAATGAGGCTTTATTATTTTACTGTCAACATGTGTCTCCCTCAAATACTAAAGCCTTAATGTACAGAAGTTGCAAATTAGGGACAGATATTTAAACAAAATAATATGAAGGATATAATGAAATATGTTCGGAAAAACACGGTTTATTTTTTAACAGAGCTAGAAAGGTTTATCTGACTAAGATAAAAATTTCCTCATGTTTAAAACTAGGATATATTATAAATAAAAACGCTTTAATTTTGATAATAATGATCTGATATTTACAGCAGGAGTTAAACTAAACTTTGTAAAGTTGTAAAGTTTGTGGACTTATCCCGCGCTTAGAGACGACAGAGTGAGAGGCTTGGTCCACAACAGTTAGCAGCAGCCGTTAGCATGTTGTAAACCGTTAGCATGTTGATAGCCGTTAGCATGTTGTTAACCGTTAGCATGTTGTTAGCCGTTAGCATCTCATTAGCCGTATATATTATATTATATAGCCAAATTATATTAGCTTGTTCAGCTCCAAAGCAGCACAAAGTTGTCTCCATCAGGGATGAGAATTTTTTTTATTTAAGCTGTTTTTTTCAAATAAACAAATGTTGAACAATGTGTGTGAAAAATGAGCAGCTCTAGTTTAGCTCGTATCTACTGTCACGTTAGAGAGACGAACCCAAACTGGACCAATCCGATGCTGCATCCACGAAAACTGTTGTTCTTGGCCTCACCTTTTTTTTTTTTTTTTGGTTCAAAGACACTTTATTACAATCTGCACAAAAACAGAAGAGGACATCAGTAAACGCTGTTTGCATGTTTAATTTTTATTTACTGCCACAATATTTTTGAATTTGGGTCACACCTCCGTTTGCTTCGGCCCAAAAAACAACAAAACTCAAAGTGAGAAAACTGCTGTACAAAGAGAAAGAGAGGCTTAGAGCTGCATATTTTTGGTTAAATTACAAGTTTAATTTGGCCCATAAATTGCACAGTTCAGTTTTCAGTGAGTTTTTACTACAGTTGTAAAAAATGCATACTGTGCTGAGCTGAACTGTGTTTTTAGGTCAGTATTTTGGTAAACTGTGGAAATGTAATGTACACCTCAGTCTTTTCACCTGAACACTGTGTTTACTGTCTTTGTAAAATGATAATAAGGTTTAGGAAGGAATTCATTTAGATTCACTAAAAAACCGAAACAAACAGTGGATGCCTTTGGTTCTTGTCGCTTTAATGCAAATGGAATAAAAAAAGAATTATATTTTCATCATGTTTCTTACATAAACCTGGAAATGACATGAAAGGGAATAGGATGTTTGTGTGTACATTTTCTGACCTTGTTTAGTGAAGTTTATTTGTGGAAATATAAAATTAAAAAAAACCTCCGCCTCTTCATTTATAATGAATAAAATAAGACTTATGTTGCATTAGGTCATGTATTTTCTTACATTTTATTACATTCTTCATGTAAATAAGTAAATAAAAAAGCCTTGATTGGACTTTTTTGGTTTTTATTCAGTTGTGTATTGTTGTTGTAGCTGCCGATCTGAAAACCTTCTCATCTAAATCTCAAACCAAGTTGAGATTCATCCATTTTCAGGTCAAAGCCGTTTCCAATCTTCTCCACGAGGCTCCTCTGAATCTGAGTCAATGGCGATGAATCCAGGCGTTAATGAACAGAAGAAAACTCTCAGGTCAGAGATACAACAGTGTCGTACCTCTCATCCCAGGGCTTTCTACGTCTCATTAACTTCTCAGATCTCACCTCCATCGAGCTAGAGCCAGAGAAGCCTCTTCCACTCTTCTCCACGAGGCTCCTCTGAATCTGAGTCAATGGCGATGAATCCAGGCGTTAATGAACAGAAGAAAACTCTCAGGTCAGAGATACAACAGTGTCGTACCTCTCATCCGAGGGCTTTCTACGTCTCATTAACGTCTCAGATCTCACCTCCATCGAGCTAGAGCCAGAGAAGCCTCTTGAAAGAAAGAATTATTCGTTTAAACTCAGCGGGTCTTCATGTCGAGACAATGAAGGTGTCCGGTGAATCGCTGCAGGGTCTGGTGGTGGATGCAGTTGATGCTGGAGCACTTGGAGCAGATTTGGGAGGTCAGGGAGGTCAGGGAGGTCTTGCAGTAGGGGGACGCTGTGCTGGAAGTGTATCCGCCTCCAAAGCAGGATCTAAAGCACGCAGTAAAAGGTTTACGGACGACTCTCCAGGCGTTGCTAAAGAAGCGAGCAGCCGCTGACTCCTGTTCACGCTCGAGGACGATGTTAAGGTGAAGTTTCAAGGACTTCAACAAAGCGGCGTCAAAGCTGGCGTCTTTTGGGTCCAAGGCACAGGCCAGGACACGGGTGGGGGTCCCGTACTCCTTCAGCAGGTCCTTCATGACTGCCTTGATGACCTGGCGTAGACTCTTCTGTTGGATGTTGGCCTGACTCTCGGGGATCTCGATTTCCTCCCAGGCCTTCTGGGTCAGACGCTGGAGGACGGCTCTATATTCTTTGTCTTTGGCGTCCGACGAGGGCTTTCTCTGGAAGATTTTAACTAACAGAGCCGCGATCAGGTACTGAGTCATGACCTGGCTCTGGGACAGGTCCGATGATGAGTCTGTAGGGGATGTTGTTGTGGTTTTAACGGCCTCCACTTCCGCCGACACACTGACTGAGCTGTCAGACGGGACAGAGGCTTTGTGTTGGGACATTGACATTTCAAAAGTGTCATAGTTTGACACTGCGCACTGAACCTCGGGGGCCGGTGAAGGCCCAGGGGGAGCGGTGTTGGGCCGAGTCTTAGACCCCTCGGACTGAGCCTCAGGGGCCGGTGAAGGCCCAGGGGGAGCGGACTTGGGCCGAGTCATAGACATTTCCCATATGTCATACTTTGAAACATCAAACTGAACCTCAGGGGCCGGTGAAGGCTCAGGAGCAGCAGACTCAGGCCGAGTCATAGACATTTCCAATATGTCATATTTTGAAACATCAAACTGATCCTCAGGGGCCAGTGAAGGCTCAGAGGCAGCAGACTCGGGCGAACTCATAGACTTTTCGAATATGTCATATTTTGAAACATCAAACTGATCCTCAGGGGCCGGTGAAGGCTCAGAGGCAGCAGACTCGGGCCGACTCATAGACTTTTCGAATATGTCTGATTTGGATAGTTCCTCCTCTTGGTGGCCCCGCATGAAGCACAGGAGCTTATGTATAAACCTGGTCACCTCATTCTCGACCAGGGGGTTAAGCTGCTGAGGGCATTCTGTCTCCTGCTCCACCGTCTTAGACTCCAGTAGATGCTCATACACTTGATTCGTAAGTTTTTGTGAAAACTTACTGATCTCATTGCTGGAGAGGAAGTCCTGAATCCTCTGGTTCAAGGCGGTCTCCGATAATGATGGCTTGGTGAATGTTGGGACTGGCTCTCTGTTGATCAAATCCTTAGCAGCTCTCACAATTTTCAAGGACTTTGGATCCAAAAAAATAACTGAAGGGGGCTTCATCACCTGTCCGGTTTTGAGTTTGTTGAACTGCCGTTTGGCACAGTTTGAAAAGTAGCACATACAAATGCCAGCTTTGGATTTCTTTACGGCGCTGTCTGACACCACTTGAGAAGTCGGCTCTGTGGACTTTTTCTCAAGGGAGCAGAGGCTTGTGGTTTTTTTACACAAGCAGCGGAAACAGGACAAACAAGCTGTAAGGCAGCGTCTGGCCTTTTCCACCATGTTGCGCCCTACGTCCAAACTTGACAAACTGCCGTCGATCCTAATGGGCCCCTTTGACACATCAGAGGCAACAAACAGAACGTTTTTTACCTTATACGAGACCTCATTCTCTATCATCACCGTCAGTTCCCGTGAGATATTGTCCAAGTTGACCGGCACGGGACGAATGTTGAGGGCCTCTGCAAAGATCTTACCTATTGACTCTTCCAGCAAAGTCAAGATGGTCTCCAACGCCTTTTGGGGATCTTCCTTATTGTCGGCGAACTTTGAGGCAACCTCCTTCCAGGGAATAATTACCTTTATAATTTCAGCAGACAAATTCTGTACCAACTGAACACACATACTGAGCAGAATATTGGTAGTGTCTGCGTCACATGATCCAGTCGATAACATGGTCCACTGCTCCCGACTGATCTGGTCAAAATGCCTCTGGATTATTTCCAGAAGGGCTCCAGAGGTTATTATGACCTTTTTCTCACTTTTGAAACTTGACATATCCATGTTTTTGTAGTTTCTAAAGATAAAATTAAAATAAAGTTAAAATATCTAGAAATAAAATATAGAAAGTGTTTCTACTCACCTTTTTGATTCGTGCTTCCTCCTGAAACTGACTGAAGTGTCTGACAGATCTGATAGACTTTAAAGTCGCGTGACGTATTATAGACATTAAAGCCAAACCATGCGTGCATGACGTCATCAACAGAAATCACGTGACCGGCAGTGTTCCCCGTTGCTGGGATACGCATGCGCGTCCGCCATATTGGATTTCGTTCCACTGTAAACAGAATACTCAGTTAGCGGGGTTTATTAAATAAAACAATTTAAAATGATTTCATATTTCCGGTGAAAATATTGCAAGACACTTACAATGTCTACAATCCGACACATGAAGACGTAAACATAATATGAATAAGGCATATTTTGGTTACGAGGGATAGTGTTTGTGGCAGATTAGACTGCAGCAGGTTGGTTTAAATACTGCACATTTACAGTGAAAGGTATCTGACACAAACTGGTGGAGAATAAAGCAGACGTAAGTCAAAAATAAATCTAAAGTAATATACAACAACTAGCAACTAACTACGGAGGCTATGTTTTCAAAGGGCTTAACAAAAAGAAGTGGGACTAAATATTAATATGAGGCAAAAGTGGGTAAAGGATGAGGGCAAGAGGCAAAAGCAGAAAGTACAGTGGCTTACAGAGCCAATAATCAGGATAAAAACACGACAGTTTTGAATGTGATTTATTTGTGAGAAAAGTGATTTATGCTCATTTGCTCAGCAGTAGAACGGCAGGCAGCGCCCTCTGCTGGTCCACAGTGAAAAAGCTGACAGCAGCAAAACAAATTACAGTTTTTTCTTTGCTTTGGCTTAATTCTTGAACAAAAAAGCCTTTCAAAAACTGAGCCAAACCAAACGTTTAAAAATATTTAAGTTTTCTCTGTTTTTGGGTTTACAAAAACAAATCTAATTTAGAAAAAGTTGGGACACTGTGTAAAATGTTAATAAAAACAGAATGTGGTGATTTAATACAACAAAATAGACACTTTAATAGAAGATAATAGACACATATCAGGTGTTGACACTGACACATTTTACATTTCATGAAAAACAATAGCCCTTTTCAAATTTGATGCAGCAACACATCTCAAAAAGTTGGCACAGAGGAAACAAAAGGCTGCAAAAGTAACATTACTGGGTATAAAGAAGCATTCGAGAAAATCTCTCAGAATTAAAGATGGACAAAGGTTCACCAGTCTGTAAAAAACATAAAATTTAAGGAACAATCGCCATCTACAGCCATCTACAGAACATAACATGATGAAAAGATCCAGAAAATCTGCAGAAATCTCTGTAAAAGGGTCAAAGGTCAGTATTGGACGCTCATGATCTCCAGACCCAAGCAGCACCGCATCAAAAACAGGCCTGGGTCTGTTCTAAAATCACTGCATGGATCAGGAACACTTCCAGACGCCATAGATGAGCATGTGTGTATTGAGCTGGAATCTACAGTGCCATGAAAAAGTGGTTGCACTCTTCCTGATTTCTTTTCTCTCTTTTTTTTTTGTCACACTTATTTTTGGCTTGAATACGATCCGAACTTGAATCTGATTGAGACGCTTTGACCTGATCTAAAAAAGGAGGTTCATGCTCGAAAACACTTCAATGTGGCTGAATTAACACAATTCTGTAAAGAAGAGTGGGCCCATTCCTCCACAGAGATGTGAAAGACTCTGTGCCTGTTTTCACAAACATATGATTGTAGTTATTGCTGCTCAGGCACAACCAGTTATTAGGTTTAGGGGGCAAATACTTTTTAGTAGGCTAGCTAGGTTTGGATAGCTTTTTTGGAGGTGATTCAGACAAACCTGACCAGTGTGTGTTGAAGACCAGACTCCTGCCACTTCCACTTTCATCAGACATTTTACACAACATAGAATAACAAGCATTTGTTTTTGTGCATTACAGAACTGCTATCCTAATGTACTATATATTACAATACATACTTTTTCACCTTACTTTCCACATGTGCTGTCACAGTTTGCAGTCAATTAAAAATGAACAATGCACAGCCTTATTTTTCATTTTATTGCACTTATTTTTCACACGACTTCCTATTTGTGGCCTGAGCATAAAATCCTTCAGTTTATTTAGGATTCTCATTTAAGATCATTTTAAAACACTCTCAGGCAGCAGTTAAAGACAGTAAAGTAAATTGTGTTAATAAATGTTACAAACATCAGAAAAGATAAAGAAAAACATATTTAATCCGTTCACATTCTGGTTGATACTACCCTCAGCAGTTATTTAGTGGGAGTTATTTAGTGGGAGTAAGTTTTTTATCAAATCAGATTCATGTGTTAAAGTATGTAGACCATGTCTAGTTTAAAAAGAGTGCAGAGCCATTATGAACAGTAAATATTAGTACTTAGTAAAACACAGATCCTGAGGCAGACATGATCCTTATTTTCAGGACGCTGCAGGTGAAGCTGGTCCATGTTCTTCTTTGTCACAGGTTTGACACGGGTCTAATCTTCATGTAACTGCTCCACAGAGGTTCTTTCTCACAGGGTACACACAGACACAGACAAAAACATAAAACAATATTTAATGTTTAGCCAATAAAACATGTAGAAATACAAAGCTCTTTCTCCACAGTAAGTAAGAGATTATACGTGTGACTAAATACTTGTATGCTTCTTAACTTAAACACTCATCAATGTCACACTAAGAAAAAATAAATAAATAAAAAGTGGATCTGAGTGTTGCTTTATCTATAGTTTATGTGTAAATGGAAAATACAGGTCTGTCTAAATGCTGCACATTTCCAGGGATCCAGGGTTTAGCGTTATATGAACTAAAAGATCATGGAGGCATTATAAATCTACTATTTGAATATCTTCACGTGTTATATGCTTAAACATTGCTGTTTTATTATAATCATCATCAATAAGAATGAGGCTTTATTATTTTACTGTCAACATGTGTCTCCCTCAAATACTAAAGCCTTAATGTACAGAAGTTGCAAATTAGGGACAGATATTTAAACAAAATAATATGAAGGATATAATGAAATATGTTCGAAAAACACGGTTTATTTTTAACAGAGCTAGAAAGGTTTATCTGACTAAGATAAAAATTTCCTCATGTTTAAAACTAGGATATATTATAAATAAAAACGCTTTAATTTTGATAATAATGATCTGATATTTACAGCAGGAGTTAAACTAAACTTTGTTGTAAAGTTTGTGGACTTATCCCGCGCTTAGAGACGACAGAGTGAGAGGCTTGGTCCACAACAGTTAGCAGCAGCCGTTAGCATGTTGTAAACCGTTAGCATGTTGATAGCCGTTAGCATGTTGTTAACCGTTAGCATGTTGTTAGCCGTTAGCATCTCATTAGCCGTATATATTATATTATATAGCCAAATTATATTAGCTTGTTCAGCTCCAAAGCAGCACAAAGTTGTCTCCATCAGGGATGAGAATTTTTTTTATTTAAGCTGTTTCAAATAAACAAATGTTGAACAATGTGTGTGAAAAATGAGCAGCTCTAGTTTAGCTCGTATCTACTGTCACGTTAGAGAGACGAACCCAAACTGGACCAATCCGATGCTGCATCCACGAAAACTGTTGTTCTTGGCCTCACCTTTTTTTTTTTTTTTTGGTTCAAAGACACTTTATTACAATCTGCACAAAAACAGAAGAGGACATCAGTAAACGCTGTTTGCATGTTTAATTTTTATTTACTGCCACAATATTTTTGAATTTGGGTCACACCTCCGTTTGCTTCGGCCCAAAAAACAACAAAACTCAAAGTGAGAAAACTGCTGTACAAAGAGAAAGAGAGGCTTAGAGCTGCATATTTTTGGTTAAATTACAAGTTTAATTTGGCCCATAAATTGCACAGTTCAGTTTTCAGTGAGTTTTTACTACAGTTGTAAAAAATGCATACTGTGCTGAGCTGAACTGTGTTTTTAGGTCAGTATTTTGGTAAACTGTGGAAATGTAATGTACACCTCAGTCTTTTCACCTGAACACTGTGTTTACTGTCTTTGTAAAATGATAATAAGGTTTAGGAAGGAATTCATTTAGATTCACTAAAAAACCGAAACAAACAGTGGATGCCTTTGGTTCTTGTCGCTTTAATGCAAATGGAATAAAAAAAGAATTATATTTTCATCATGTTTCTTACATAAACCTGGAAATGACATGAAAGGGAATAGGATGTTTGTGTGTACATTTTCTGACCTTGTTTAGTGAAGTTTATTTGTGGAAATATAAAATTAAAAAAAACCTCCGCCTCTTCATTTATAATGAATAAAATAAGACTTATGTTGCATTAGGTCATGTATTTTCTTACATTTTATTACATTCTTCATGTAAATAAGTAAATAAAAAAGCCTTGATTGGACTTTTTTGGTTTTTATTCAGTTGTGTATTGTTGTTGTAGCTGCCGATCTGAAAACCTTCTCATCTAAATCTCAAACCAAGTTGAGATTCATCCATTTTCAGGTCAAAGCCGTTTCCAATCTTCTCCACGAGGCTCCTCTGAATCTGAGTCAATGGCGATGAATCCAGGCGTTAATGAACAGAAGAAAACTCTCAGGTCAGAGATACAACAGTGTCGTACCTCTCATCCCAGGGCTTTCTACGTCTCATTAACTTCTCAGATCTCACCTCCATCGAGCTAGAGCCAGAGAAGCCTCTTCCACTCTTCTCCACGAGGCTCCTCTGAATCTGAGTCAATGGCGATGAATCCAGGCGTTAATGAACAGAAGAAAACTCTCAGGTCAGAGATACAACAGTGTCGTACCTCTCATCCGAGGGCTTTCTACGTCTCATTAACGTCTCAGATCTCACCTCCATCGAGCTAGAGCCAGAGAAGCCTCTTGAAAGAAAGAATTATTCGTTTAAACTCAGCGGGTCTTCATGTCGAGACAATGAAGGTGTCCGGTGAATCGCTGCAGGGTCTGGTGGTGGATGCAGTTGATGCTGGAGCACTTGGAGCAGATTTGGGAGGTCAGGGAGGTCTTGCAGTAGGGGGACGCTGTGCTGGAAGTGTATCCGCCTCCAAAGCAGGATCTAAAGCACGCAGTAAAAGGTTTACGGACGACTCTCCAGGCGTTGCTAAAGAAGCGAGCAGCCGCTGACTCCTGTTCACGCTCGAGGACGATGTTAAGGTGAAGTTTCAAGGACTTCAACAAAGCGGCGTCAAAGCTGGCGTCTTTTGGGTCCAAGGCACAGGCCAGGACACGGGTGGGGGTCCCGTACTCCTTCAGCAGGTCCTTCATGACTGCCTTGATGACCTGGCGTAGACTCTTCTGTTGGATGTTGGCCTGACTCTCGGGGATCTCGATTTCCTCCCAGGCCTTCTGGGTCAGACGCTGGAGGACGGCTCTATATTCTTTGTCTTTGGCGTCCGACGAGGGCTTTCTCTGGAAGATTTTAACTAACAGAGCCGCGATCAGGTACTGAGTCATGACCTGGCTCTGGGACAGGTCCGATGATGAGTCTGTAGGGGATGTTGTTGTGGTTTTAACGGCCTCCACTTCCGCCGACACACTGACTGAGCTGTCAGACGGGACAGAGGCTTTGTGTTGGGACATTGACATTTCAAAAGTGTCATAGTTTGACACTGCGCACTGAACCTCGGGGGCCGGTGAAGGCCCAGGGGGAGCGGTGTTGGGCCGAGTCTTAGACCCCTCGGACTGAGCCTCAGGGGCCGGTGAAGGCCCAGGGGGAGCGGACTTGGGCCGAGTCATAGACATTTCCCATATGTCATACTTTGAAACATCAAACTGAACCTCAGGGGCCGGTGAAGGCTCAGGAGCAGCAGACTCAGGCCGAGTCATAGACATTTCCAATATGTCATATTTTGAAACATCAAACTGATCCTCAGGGGCCAGTGAAGGCTCAGAGGCAGCAGACTCGGGCGAACTCATAGACTTTTCGAATATGTCATATTTTGAAACATCAAACTGATCCTCAGGGGCCGGTGAAGGCTCAGAGGCAGCAGACTCGGGCCGACTCATAGACTTTTCGAATATGTCTGATTTGGATAGTTCCTCCTCTTGGTGGCCCCGCATGAAGCACAGGAACTGATGTATAAACCTGGTCACCTCATTCTCGACCAGGGGGTTAAGCTGCTGAGGGCATTCTGTCTCCTGCTCCACCGTCTTAGACTCCAGTAGATGCTCATACACTTGATTCGTAAGTTTTTGTGAAAACTTACTGATCTCATTGCTGGAGAGGAAGTCCTGAATCCTCTGGTTCAAGGCGGTCTCCGATAATGATGGCTTGGTGAATGTTGGGACTGGCTCTCTGTTGATCAAATCCTTAGCAGCTCTCACAATTTTCAAGGACTTTGGATCCAAAAAAATAACTGAAGGGGGCTTCATCACCTGTCCGGTTTTGAGTTTGTTGAACTGCCGTTTGGCACAGTTTGAAAAGTAGCACATACAAATGCCAGCTTTGGATTTCTTTACGGCGCTGTCTGACACCACTTGAGAAGTCGGCTCTGTGGACTTTTTCTCAAGGGAGCAGAGGCTTGTGGTTTTTTTACACAAGCAGCGGAAACAGGACAAACAAGCTGTAAGGCAGCGTCTGGCCTTTTCCACCATGTTGCGCCCTACGTCCAAACTTGACAAACTGCCGTCGATCCTAATGGGCCCCTTTGACACATCAGAGGCAACAAACAGAACGTTTTTTACCTTATACGAGACCTCATTCTCTATCATCACCGTCAGTTCCCGTGAGATATTGTCCAAGTTGACCGGCACGGGACGAATGTTGAGGGCCTCTGCAAAGATCTTACCTATTGACTCTTCCAGCAAAGTCAAGATGGTCTCCAACGCCTTTTGGGGATCTTCCTTATTGTCGGCGAACTTTGAGGCAACCTCCTTCCAGGGAATAATTACCTTTATAATTTCAGCAGACAAATTCTGTACCAACTGAACACACATACTGAGCAGAATATTGGTAGTGTCTGCGTCACATGATCCAGTCGATAACATGGTCCACTGCTCCCGACTGATCTGGTCAAAATGCCTCTGGATTATTTCCAGAAGGGCTCCAGAGGTTATTATGACCTTTTTCTCACTTTTGAAACTTGACATATCCATGTTTTTGTAGTTTCTAAAGATAAAATTAAAATAAAGTTAAAATATCTAGAAATAAAATATAGAAAGTGTTTCTACTCACCTTTTTGATTCGTGCTTCCTCCTGAAACTGACTGAAGTGTCTGACAGATCTGATAGACTTTAAAGTCGCGTGACGTATTATAGACATTAAAGCCAAACCATGCGTGCATGACGTCATCAACAGAAATCACGTGACCGGCAGTGTTCCCCGTTGCTGGGATACGCATGCGCGTCCGCCATATTGGATTTCGTTCCACTGTAAACAGAATACTCAGTTAGCGGGGTTTATTAAATAAAACAATTTAAAATGATTTCATATTTCCGGTGAAAATATTGCAAGACACTTACAATGTCTACAATCCGACACATGAAGACGTAAACATAATATGAATAAGGCATATTTTGGTTACGAGGGATAGTGTTTGTGGCAGATTAGACTGCAGCAGGTTGGTTTAAATACTGCACATTTACAGTGAAAGGTATCTGACACAAACTGGTGGAGAATAAAGCAGACGTAAGTCAAAAATAAATCTAAAGTAATATACAACAACTAGCAACTAACTACGGAGGCTATGTTTTCAAAGGGCTTAACAAAAAGAAGTGGGACTAAATATTAATATGAGGCAAAAGTGGGTAAAGGATGAGGGCAAGAGGCAAAAGCAGAAAGTACAGTGGCTTACAGAGCCAATAATCAGGATAAAAACACGACAGTTTTGAATGTGATTTATTTGTGAGAAAAGTGATTTATGCTCATTTGCTCAGCAGTAGAACGGCAGGCAGCGCCCTCTGCTGGTCCACAGTGAAAAAGCTGACAGCAGCAAAACAAATTACAGTTTTTTCTTTGCTTTGGCTTAATTCTTGAACAAAAAAAGCCTTTCAAAAACTGAGCCAAACCAAACGTTTAAAAATATTTAAGTTTTCTCTGTTTTTGGGTTTACAAAAAACAAATCTAATTTAGAAAAAGTTGGGACACTGTGTAAAATGTTAATAAAAACAGAATGTGGTGATTTAATACAACAAAATAGACACTTTAATAGAAGATAATAGACACATATCAGGTGTTGACACTGACACATTTTACATTTCATGAAAAACAATAGCCCTTTTCAAATTTGATGCAGCAACACATCTCAAAAAGTTGGCACAGAGGAAACAAAAGGCTGCAAAAGTAACATTACTGGGTATAAAGAAGCATTCGAGAAAATCTCTCAGAATTAAAGATGGACAAAGGTTCACCAGTCTGTAAAAAACATAAAATTTAAGGAACAATCGCCATCTACAGCCATCTACAGAACATAACATGATGAAAAGATCCAGAAAATCTGCAGAAATCTCTGTAAAAGGGTCAAAGGTCAGTATTGGACGCTCATGATCTCCAGACCCAAGCAGCACCGCATCAAAAACAGGCCTGGGTCTGTTCTAAAATCACTGCATGGATCAGGAACACTTCCAGACGCCATAGATGAGCATGTGTGTATTGAGCTGGAATCTACAGTGCCATGAAAAAGTGGTTGCCCTCTTCCTGATTTCTTTTCTCTCTTTTTTTTTTGTCACACTTATTTTTGGCTTGAATACGAATCCGAACTTGAATCTGATTGAGACGCTTTGACCTGATCTAAAAAAGGAGGTTCATGCTCGAAAACACTTCAATGTGGCTGAATTAACACAATTCTGTAAAGAAGAGTGGGCCCATTCCTCCACAGAGATGTGAAAGACTCTGTGCCTGTTTTCACAAACATATGATTGTAGTTATTGCTGCTCAGGCACAACCAGTTATTAGGTTTAGGGGGCAAATACTTTTTAGTAGGCTAGCTAGGTTTGGATAGCTTTTTTTGGAGGTGATTCAGACAAACCTGACCAGTGTGTGTTGAAGACCAGACTCCTGCCACTTCCACTTTCATCAGACATTTTACACAACATAGAATAACAAGCATTTGTTTTTGTGCATTACAGAACTGCTATCCTAATGTACTATATATTACAATACATACTTTTTCACCTTACTTTCCACATGTGCTGTCACAGTTTGCAGTCAATTAAAAATGAACAATGCACAGCCTTATTTTTCATTTTATTGCACTTATTTTTCACACGACTTCCTATTTGTGGCCTGAGCATAAAATCCTTCAGTTTATTTAGGATTCTCATTTAAGATCATTTTAAAACACTCTCAGGCAGCAGTTAAAGACAGTAAAGTAAATTGTGTTAATAAATGTTACAAACATCAGAAAAGATAAAGAAAAACATATTTAATCCGTTCACATTCTGGTTGATACTACCCTCAGCAGTTATTTAGTGGGAGTTATTTAGTTGGAGTAAGTTTTTTATCAAATCAGATTCATGTGTTAAAGTATGTAGACTATGTCTAGTTTAAAAAGAGTGCAGAGCCATTATGAACAGTAAATATTAGTACTTAGTAAAACACAGATCCTGAGGCAGACATGATCCTTATTTTCAGGACGCGGCAGGTGAAGC
Source organism: Rhyacichthys aspro (assembly GCA_036850595.1). Classification (NCBI taxonomy): domain Eukaryota; kingdom Metazoa; phylum Chordata; class Actinopteri; order Gobiiformes; family Rhyacichthyidae; genus Rhyacichthys; species Rhyacichthys aspro. The sequence continues at coordinate 18,752 of JAWCTZ010000363.1, read as the reverse complement.
TGGTTCATGTTCTTCTTTGTCACAGGTTTGACACGGGTCTAATCTTCATGTAACTGCTCCACAGAGGTTCTTTCTCACAGGGTACACACAGACACAGACAAAAACATAAAACAATATTTAATGTTTAGCCAATAAAACATGTAGAAATACAAAGCTCTTTCTCCACAGTAAGTAAGAGATTATACGTGTGACTAAATACTTGTATGCTTCTTAACTTAAACACTCATCAATGTCACACTAAGAAAAAATAAATAAATAAATAAAAAGTGGATCTGAGTGTTGCTTTATCTATAGTTTATGTGTAAATGGAAAATACAGGTCTGTCTAAATGCTGCACATTTCCAGGGATCCAGGGTTTAGCGTTATATGAACTAAAAGATCATGGAGGCATTATAAATCTACTATTTGAATATCTTCACGTGTTATATGCTTAAACATTGCTGTTTTATTATAATCATCATCAATAAGAATGAGGCTTTATTATTTTACTGTCAACATGTGTCTCCCTCAAATACTAAAGCCTTAATGTACAGAAGTTGCAAATTAGGGACAGATATTTAAACAAAATAATATGAAGGATATAATGAAATATGTTCGGAAAAACACGGTTTATTTTTTAACAGAGCTAGAAAGGTTTATCTGACTAAGATAAAAATTTCCTCATGTTTAAAACTAGGATATATTATAAATAAAAACGCTTTAATTTTGATAATAATGATCTGATATTTACAGCAGGAGTTAAACTAAACTTTGTTGTAAAGTTTGTGGACTTATCCCGCGCTTAGAGACGACAGAGTGAGAGGCTTGGTCCACAACAGTTAGCAGCAGCCGTTAGCATGTTGTTAACCGTTAGCATGTTGATAGCCGTTAGCATGTTGTTAACCGTTAGCATGTTGTTAGCCGTTAGCATCTCATTAGCCGTATATATTATATTATATAGCCAAATTATATTAGCTTGTTCAGCTCCAAAGCAGCACAAAGTTGTCTCCATCAGGGATGAGAATTTTTTTTATTTAAGCTGTTTCAAATAAACAAATGTTGAACAATGTGTGTGAAAAATGAGCAGCTCTAGTTTAGCTCGTATCTACTGTCACGTTAGAGAGACGAACCCAAACTGGACCAATCCGATGCTGCATCCACGAAAACTGTTGTTCTTGGCCTCACCTTTTTTTTTTTTTTTTGGTTCAAAGACACTTTATTACAATCTGCACAAAAACAGAAGAGGACATCAGTAAACGCTGTTTGCATGTTTAATTTTTATTTACTGCCACAATATTTTTGAATTTGGGTCACACCTCCGTTTGCTTCGGCCCAAAAAACAACAAAACTCAAAGTGAGAAAACTGCTGTACAAAGAGAAAGAGAGGCTTAGAGCTGCATATTTTTGGTTAAATTACAAGTTTAATTTGGCCCATAAATTGCACAGTTCAGTTTTCAGTGAGTTTTTTTACTACAGTTGTAAAAAAATGCATACTGTGCTGAGCTGAACTGTGTTTTTAGGTCAGTATTTTGGTAAACTGTGGAAATGTAATGTACACCTCAGTCTTTTCACCTGAACACTGTGTTTACTGTCTTTGTAAAATGATAATAAGGTTTAGGAAGGAATTCATTTAGATTCACTAAAAAACCGAAACAAACAGTGGATGCCTTTGGTTCTTGTCGCTTTAATGCAAATGGAATAAAAAAAAGAATTATATTTTCATCATGTTTCTTACATAAACCTGGAAATGACATGAAAGGGAATAGGATGTTTGTGTGTACATTTTCTGACCTTGTTTAGTGAAGTTTATTTGTGGAAATATAAAATTAAAAAAAACCTCCGCCTCTTCATTTATAATGAATAAAATAAGACTTATGTTGCATTAGGTCATGTATTTTCTTACATTTTATTACATTCTTCATGTAAATAAGTAAATAAAAAAGCCTTGATTGGACTTTTTTGGTTTTTATTCAGTTGTGTATTGTTGTTGTAGCTGCCGATCTGAAAACCCTCTCATCTAAATCTCAAACCAAGTTGAGATTCATCCATTTTCAGGTCAAAGCCGTTTCCAATCTTCTCCACGAGGCTCCTCTGAATCTGAGTCAATGGCGATGAATCCAGGCGTTAATGAACAGAAGAAAACTCTCAGGTCAGAGATACAACAGTGTCGTACCTCTCATCCCAGGGCTTTCTACGTCTCATTAACGTCTCAGATCTCACCTCCATCGAGCTAGAGCCAGAGAAGCCTCTTGAAAGAAAGAATTATTCATTTAAACTCAGCGGGTCTTCATGTCGAGACAATGAAGGTGTCCGGTGAATCGCTGCAGGGTCTGGTGGTGGATGCAGTTGATGCTGGAGCACTTGGAGCAGATTTGGGAGGTCAGGGAGGTCAGGGAGGTCTTGCAGTAGGGGGACGCTGTGCTGGAAGTGTATCCGCCTCCAAAGCAGGATCTAAAGCACGCAGTAAAAGGTTTACGGACGACTCTCCAGGCGTTGCTAAAGAAGCGAGCAGCCGCTGACTCCTGTTCACGCTCGAGGACGATGTTAAGGTGAAGTTTCAAGGACTTCAACAAAGCGGCGTCAAAGCTGGCGTCTTTTGGGTCCAAGGCACAGGCCAGGACACGGGTGGGGGTCCCGTACTCCTTCAGCAGGTCCTTCATGACTGCCTTGATGACCTGGCGTAGACTCTTCTGTTGGATGTTGGCCTGACTCTCGGGGATCTCGATTTCCTCCCAGGCCTTCTGGGTCAGACGCTGGAGGACGGCTCTATATTCTTTGTCTTTGGCGTCCGACGAGGGCTTTCTCTGGAAGATTTTAACTAACAGAGCCGCGATCAGGTACTGAGTCATGACCTGGCTCTGGGACAGGTCCGATGATGAGTCTGTAGGGGATGTTGTTGTGGTTTTAACGGCCTCCACTTCCGCCGACACACTGACTGAGCTGTCAGACGGGACAGAGGCTTTGTGTTGGGACATTGACATTTCAAAAGTGTCATAGTTTGACACTGCGCACTGAACCTCGGGGGCAGTGAAGGCCCAGGGGAGCGGTGTTGGGCCGAGTCTTAGACCCCTCGGACTGAGCCTCAGGGGCCGGTGAAGGCCCAGGGGGAGCGGACTTGGGCCGAGTCATAGACATTTCCCATATGTCATACTTTGAAACATCAAACTGAACCTCAGGGGCCGGTGAAGGCTCAGGAGCAGCAGACTCAGGCCGAGTCATAGACATTTCCAATATGTCATATTTTGAAACATCAAACTGATCCTCAGGGGCCAGTGAAGGCTCAGAGCACAACTGTCAAGACGAATATTAATTTACCGGTGAAGGCTCAGAGGCAGCAGACTCGGGCCGACTCATAGACTTTTCGAATATGTCTGATTTGGATAGTTCCTCCTCTTGGTGGCCCCGCATGAAGCACAGGAACTTATGTATAAACCTGGTCACCTCATTCTCGACCAGGGGGTTAAGCTGCTGAGGGCATTCTGTCTCCTGCTCCACCGTCTTAGACTCCAGTAGATGCTCATACACTTGATTCGTAAGTTTTTGTGAAAACTTACTGATCTCATTGCTGGAGAGGAAGTCCTGAATCCTCTGGTTCAAGGCGGTCTCCGATAATGATGGCTTGGTGAATGTTGGGACTGGCTCTCTGTTGATCAAATCCTTAGCAGCTCTCACAATTTTCAAGGACTTTGGATCCAAAAAAATAACTGAAGGGGGCTTCATCACCTGTCCGGTTTTGAGTTTGTTGAACTGCCGTTTGGCACAGTTTGAAAAGTAGCACATACAAATGCCAGCTTTGGATTTCTTTACGGCGCTGTCTGACACCACTTGAGAAGTCGGCTCTGTGGACTTTTTCTCAAGGGAGCAGAGGCTTGTGGTTTTTTTACACAAGCAGCGGAAACAGGACAAACAAGCTGTAAGGCAGCGTCTGGCCTTTTCCACCATGTTGCGCCCTACGTCCAAACTTGACAAACTGCCGTCGATCCTAATGGGCCCCTTTGACACATCAGAGGCAACAAACAGAACGTTTTTTACCTTATACGAGACCTCATTCTCTATCATCACCGTCAGTTCCCGTGAGATATTGTCCAAGTTGACCGGCACGGGACGAATGTTGAGGGCCTCTGCAAAGATCTTACCTATTGACTCTTCCAGCAAAGTCAAGATGGTCTCCAACGCCTTTTGGGGATCTTCCTTATTGTCGGCGAACTTTGAGGCAACCTCCTTCCAGGGAATAATTACCTTTATAATTTCAGCAGACAAATTCTGTACCAACTGAACACACATACTGAGCAGAATATTGGTAGTGTCTGCGTCACATGATCCAGTCGATAACATGGTCCACTGCTCCCGACTGATCTGGTCAAAATGCCTCTGGATTATTTCCAGAAGGGCTCCAGAGGTTATTATGACCTTTTTCTCACTTTTGAAACTTGACATATCCATGTTTTTGTAGTTTCTAAAGATAAAATTAAAATAAAGTTAAAATATCTAGAAATAAAATATAGAAAGTGTTTCTACTCACCTTTTTGATTCGTGCTTCCTCCTGAAACTGACTGAAGTGTCTGACAGATCTGATAGACTTTAAAGTCGCGTGACGTATTATAGACATTAAAGCCAAACCATGCGTGCATGACGTCATCAACAGAAATCACGTGACCGGCAGTGTTCCCCGTTGCTGGGATACGCATGCGCGTCCGCCATATTGGATTTCGTTCCACTGTAAACAGAATACTCAGTTAGCGGGGTTTATTAAATAAAACAATTTAAAATGATTTCATATTTCCGGTGAAAATATTGCAAGACACTTACAATGTCTACAATCCGACACATGAAGACGTAAACATAATATGAATAAGGCATATTTTGGTTACGAGGGCTAGTGTTTGTGGCAGATTAGACTGCAGCAGGTTGGTTTAAATACTGCACATTTACAGTGAAAGGGATCTGACACAAACTGGTGGAGAATAAAGCAGACGTAAGTCAAAAATAAATCTAAAGTAATATACAACAACTAGCAACTAACTACGGAGGCTATGTTTTCAAAGGGCTTAACAAAAAGAAGTGGGACTAAATATTAATATGAGGCAAAAGTGGGTAAAGGATGAGGGCAAGAGGCAAAAGCAGAAAGTACAGTGGCTTACAGAGCCAATAATCAGGATAAAAACACGACAGTTTTGAATGTGATTTATTTGTGAGAAAAGTGATTTATGCTCATTTGCTCAGCAGTAGAACGGCAGGCAGCGCCCTCTGCTGGTCCACAGTGAAAAAGCTGACAGCAGCAAAACAAATTACAGTTTTTTCTTTGCTTTGGCTTAATTCTTGAACAAAAAAAGCCTTTCAAAAACTGAGCCAAACCAAACGTTTAAAAATATTTAAGTTTTCTCTGTTTTTGGGTTTACAAAAAACAAATCTAATTTAGAAAAAGTTGGGACACTGTGTAAAATGTTAATAAAAACAGAATGTGGTGATTTAATACAACAAAATAGACACTTTAATAGAAGATAATAGACACATATCAGGTGTTGACACTGACACATTTTACATTTCATGAAAAACAATAGCCCTTTTCAAATTTGATGCAGCAACACATCTCAAAAAGTTGGCACAGAGGAAACAAAAGGCTGCAAAAGTAACATTACTGGGTATAAAGAAGCATTCGAGAAAATCTCTCAGAATTAAAGATGGACAAAGGTTCACCAGTCTGTAAAAAACATAAAATTTAAGGAACAATCGCCATCTACAGCCATCTACAGAACATAACATGATGAAAAGATCCAGAAAATCTGCAGAAATCTCTGTAAAAGGGTCAAAGGTCAGTATTGGACGCTCATGATCTCCAGACCCAAGCAGCACCGCATCAAAAACAGGCCTGGGTCTGTTCTAAAATCACTGCATGGATCAGGAACACTTCCAGACGCCATAGATGAGCATGTGTGTATTGAGCTGGAATCTACAGTGCCATGAAAAAGTGGTTGCCCTCTTCCTGATTTCTTTTCTCTCTTTTTTTTTTGTCACACTTATTTTTGGCTTGAATACGAATCCGAACTTGAATCTGATTGAGACGCTTTGACCTGATCTAAAAAAGGAGGTTCATGCTCGAAAACACTTCAATGTGGCTGAATTAACACAATTCTGTAAAGAAGAGTGGGCCCATTCCTCCACAGAGATGTGAAAGACTCTGTGCCTGTTTTCACAAACATATGATTGTAGTTATTGCTGCTCAGGCACAACCAGTTATTAGGTTTAGGGGGCAAATACTTTTTAGTAGGCTAGCTAGGTTTGGATAGCTTTTTTTGGAGGTGATTCAGACAAACCTGACCAGTGTGTGTTGAAGACCAGACTCCTGCCACTTCCACTTTCATCAGACATTTTACACAACATAGAATAACAAGCATTTGTTTTTGTGCATTACAGAACTGCTATCCTAATGTACTATATATTACAATACATACTTTTTCACCTTACTTTCCACATGTGCTGTCACAGTTTGCAGTCAATTAAAAATGAACAATGCACAGCCTTATTTTTCATTTTATTGCACTTATTTTTCACACGACTTCCTATTTGTGGCCTGAGCATAAAATCCTTCAGTTTATTTAGGATTCTCATTTAAGATCATTTTAAAACACTCTCGGGCTGCTGTTAAAGACAGTAAAGTAAATTGTGTTAATAAATGTTACAAACATCAGAAAAGATAAAGAAAAACATATTTAATCCGTTCACATTCTGGTTGATACTACCCTCAGCAGTTATTTAGTGGGAGTTATTTAGTGGGAGTAAGTTTTTTATCAAATCAGATTCATGTGTTAAAGTATGTAGACCATGTCTAGTTTAAAAAGAGTGCAGAGCCATTATGAACAGTAAATATTAGTACTTAGTAAAACACAGATCCTGAGGCAGACATGATCCTTATTTTCAGGACGCTGCAGGTGAAGCTGGTCCATGTTCTTCTTTGTCACAGGTTTGACACGGGTCTAATCTTCATGTAACTGCTCCACAGAGGTTCTTTCTCACAGGGTACACACAGACACAGACAAAAACATAAAACAATATTTAATGTTTAGCCAATAAAACATGTAGAAATACAAAGCTCTTTCTCCACAGTAAGTAAGAGATTATACGTGTGACTAAATACTTGTATGCTTCTTAACTTAAACACTCATCAATGTCACACTAAGAAAAAATAAATAAATAAATAAAAAGTGGATCTGAGTGTTGCTTTATCTATAGTTTATGTGTAAATGGAAAATACAGGTCTGTCTAAATGCTGCACATTTCCAGGGATCCAGGGTTTAGCGTTATATGAACTAAAAGATCATGGAGGCATTATAAATCTACTATTTGAATATCTTCACGTGTTATATGCTTAAACATTGCTGTTTTATTATAATCATCATCAATAAGAATGAGGCTTTATTATTTTACTGTCAACATGTGTCTCCCTCAAATACTAAAGCCTTAATGTACAGAAGTTGCAAATTAGGGACAGATATTTAAACAAAATAATATGAAGGATATAATGAAATATGTTCGGAAAAACACGGTTTATTTTTTAACAGAGCTAGAAAGGTTTATCTGACTAAGATAAAAATTTCCTCATGTTTAAAACTAGGATATATTATAAATAAAAACGCTTTAATTTTGATAATAATGATCTGATATTTACAGCAGGAGTTAAACTAAACTTTGTTGTAAAGTTTGTGGACTTATCCCGCGCTTAGAGACGACAGAGTGAGAGGCTTGGTCCACAACAGTTAGCAGCAGCCGTTAGCATGTTGTAAACCGTTAGCATGTTGTTAGCCGTTAGCATCTCATTAGCCGTATATATTATATTATATAGCCAAATTATATTAGCTTGTTCAGCTCCAAAGCAGCACAAAGTTGTCTCCATCAGGGATAAGAATTTTTTTTATTTAAGCTGTTTCAAATAAACACATGTAGAACAATGTGTGTGAAAAATGAGCAGCTCTAGTTTAGCTCGTATCTACTGTCACGTTAGAGAGACGAACCCAAACTGGACCAATCCGATGCTGCATCCACGAAAACTGTTGTTCTTGGCCTCACCTTTTTTTTTTTTTTTTTGGTTCAAAGACACTTTATTACAATCTGCACAAAAACAGAAGAGGACATCAGTAAACGCTGTTTGCATGTTTAATTTTTATTTACTGCCACAATATTTTTGAATTTGGGTCACACCTCCGTTTGCTTCGGCCCAAAAAACAACAAAACTCAAAGTGAGAAAACTGCTGTACAAAGAGAAAGAGAGGCTTAGAGCTGCATATTTTTGGTTAAATTACAAGTTTAATTTGGCCCATAAATTGCACAGTTCAGTTTTCAGTGAGTTTTTACTACAGTTGTAAAAAATGCATACTGTGCTGAGCTGAACTGTGTTTTTAGGTCAGTATTTTGGTAAACTGTGGAAATGTAATGTACACCTCAGTCTTTTCACCTGAACACTGTGTTTACTGTCTTTGTAAAATGATAATAAGGTTTAGGAAGGAATTCATTTAGATTCACTAAAAAACCGAAACAAACAGTGGATGCCTTTGGTTCTTGTCGCTTTAATGCAAATGGAATAAAAAAAAGAATTATATTTTCATCATGTTTCTTACATAAACCTGGAAATGACATGAAAGGGAATAGGATGTTTGTGTGTACATTTTCTGACCTTGTTTAGTGAAGTTTATTTGTGGAAATATAAAATTAAAAAAAACCTCCGCCTCTTCATTTATAATGAATAAAATAAGACTTATGTTGCATTAGGTCATGTATTTTCTTACATTTTATTACATTCTTCATGTAAATAAGTAAATAAAAAAGCCTTGATTGGACTTTTTTGGTTTTTATTCAGTTGTGTATTGTTGTTGTAGCTGCCGATCTGAAAACCTTCTCATCTAAATCTCAAACCAAGTTGAGATTCATCCATTTTCAGGTCAAAGCCGTTTCCAATCTTCTCCACGAGGCTCCTCTGAATCTGAGTCAATGGCGATGAATCCAGGCGTTAATGAACAGAAGAAAACTCTCAGGTCAGAGATACAACAGTGTCGTACCTCTCATCCCAGGGCTTTCTACGTCTCATTAACTTCTCAGATCTCACCTCCATCGAGCTAGAGCCAGAGAAGCCTCTTCCACTCTTCTCCACGAGGCTCCTCTGAATCTGAGTCAATGGCGATGAATCCAGGCGTTAATGAACAGAAGAAAACTCTCAGGTCAGAGATACAACAGTGTCGTACCTCTCATCCGAGGGCTTTCTACGTCTCATTAACGTCTCAGATCTCACCTCCATCGAGCTAGAGCCAGAGAAGCCTCTTGAAAGAAAGAATTATTCGTTTAAACTCAGCGGGTCTTCATGTCGAGACAATGAAGGTGTCCGGTGAATCGCTGCAGGGTCTGGTGGTGGATGCAGTTGATGCTGGAGCACTTGGAGCAGATTTGGGAGGTCAGGGAGGTCAGGGAGGTCTTGCAGTAGGGGGACGCTGTGCTGGAAGTGTATCCGCCTCCAAAGCAGGATCTAAAGCACGCAGTAAAAGGTTTACGGACGACTCTCCAGGCGTTGCTAAAGAAGCGAGCAGCCGCTGACTCCTGTTCACGCTCGAGGACGATGTTAAGGTGAAGTTTCAAGGACTTCAACAAAGCGGCGTCAAAGCTGGCGTCTTTTGGGTCCAAGGCACAGGCCAGGACACGGGTGGGGGTCCCGTACTCCTTCAGCAGGTCCTTCATGACTGCCTTGATGACCTGGCGTAGACTCTTCTGTTGGATGTTGGCCTGACTCTCGGGGATCTCGATTTCCTCCCAGGCCTTCTGGGTCAGACGCTGGAGGACGGCTCTATATTCTTTGTCTTTGGCGTCCGACGAGGGCTTTCTCTGGAAGATTTTAACTAACAGAGCCGCGATCAGGTACTGAGTCATGACCTGGCTCTGGGACAGGTCCGATGATGAGTCTGTAGGGGATGTTGTTGTGGTTTTAACGGCCTCCACTTCCGCCGACACACTGACTGAGCTGTCAGACGGGACAGAGGCTTTGTGTTGGGACATTGACGTTTCAAAAGTGTCATAGTTTGACACTGCGCACTGAACCTCGGGGGCAGTGAAGGCCCAGGGGAGCGGTGTTGGGCCGAGTCTTAGACCCCTCGGACTGAGCCTCAGGGGCCGGTGAAGGCCCAGGGGGAGCGGACTTGGGCCGAGTCATAGACATTTCCCATATGTCATACTTTGAAACATCAAACTGAACCTCAGGGGCCGGTGAAGGCTCAGGAGCAGCAGACTCAGGCCGAGTCATAGACATTTCCAATATGTCATATTTTGAAACATCAAACTGATCCTCAGGGGCCAGTGAAGGCTCAGAGGCAGCAGACTCGGGCGAACTCATAGACTTTTCGAATATGTCATATTTTGAAACATCAAACTGATCGTCAGGGGCCGGTGAAGGCTCAGGGGCAGCAGACTCGGGCCGAGTCATAGACATTTCCAATATGTCATATTTTGAAACATCAAACTGATCCTCAGGGGCCGGTGAAGGCTCAGAGGCAGCAGACTCGGGCCGACTCATAGACTTTTCGAATATGTCTGATTTGGATAGTTCCTCCTCTTGGTGGCCCCGCATGAAGCACAGGAACTGATGTATAAACCTGGTCACCTCATTCTCGACCAGGGGGTTAAGCTGCTGAGGGCATTCTGTCTCCTGCTCCACCGTCTTAGACTCCAGTAGATGCTCATACACTTGATTCGTAAGTTTTTGTGAAAACTTACTGATCTCATTGCTGGAGAGGAAGTCCTGAATCCTCTGGTTCAAGGCGGTCTCCGATAATGATGGCTTGGTGAATGTTGGGACTGGCTCTCTGTTGATCAAATCCTTAGCAGCTCTCACAATTTTCAAGGACTTTGGATCCAAAAAAATAACTGAAGGGGGCTTCATCACCTGTCCGGTTTTGAGTTTGTTGAACTGCCGTTTGGCACAGTTTGAAAAGTAGCACATACAAATGCCAGCTTTGGATTTCTTTACGGCGCTGTCTGACACCACTTGAGAAGTCGGCTCTGTGGACTTTTTCTCAAGGGAGCAGAGGCTTGTGGTTTTTACACAAGCAGCGGAAACAGGACAAACAAGCTGTAAGGCAGCGTCTGGCCTTTTCCACCATGTTGCGCCCTACGTCCAAACTTGACAAACTGCCGTCGATCCTAATGGGCCCCTTTGACACATCAGAGGCAACAAACAGAACGTTTTTTACCTTATACGAGACCTCATTCTCTATCATCACCGTCAGTTCCCGTGAGATATTGTCCAAGTTGACCGGCACGGGACGAATGTTGAGGGCCTCTGCAAAGATCTTACCTATTGACTCTTCCAGCAAAGTCAAGATGGTCTCCAACGCCTTTTGGGGATCTTCCTTATTGTCGGCGAACTTTGAGGCAACCTCCTTCCAGGGAATAATTACCTTTATAATTTCAGCAGACAAATTCTGTACCAACTGAACACACATACTGAGCAGAATATTGGTAGTGTCTGCGTCACATGATCCAGTCGATAACATGGTCCACTGCTCCCGACTGATCTGGTCAAAATGCCTCTGGATTATTTCCAGAAGGGCTCCAGAGGTTATTATGACCTTTTTCTCACTTTTGAAACTTGACATATCCATGTTTTTGTAGTTTCTAAAGATAAAATTAAAATAAAGTTAAAATATCTAGAAATAAAATATAGAAAGTGTTTCTACTCACCTTTTTGATTCGTGCTTCCTCCTGAAACTGACTGAAGTGTCTGACAGATCTGATAGACTTTAAAGTCGCGTGACGTATTATAGACATTAAAGCCAAACCATGCGTGCATGACGTCATCAACAGAAATCACGTGACCGGCAGTGTTCCCCGTTGCTGGGATACGCATGCGCGTCCGCCATATTGGATTTCGTTCCACTGTAAACAGAATACTCAGTTAGCGGGGTTTATTAAATAAAACAATTTAAAATGATTTCATATTTCCGGTGAAAATATTGCAAGACACTTACAATGTCTACAATCCGACACATGAAGACGTAAACATAATATGAATAAGGCATATTTTGGTTACGAGGGCTAGTGTTTGTGGCAGATTAGACTGCAGCAGGTTGGTTTAAATACTGCACATTTACAGTGAAAGGGATCTGACACAAACTGGTGGAGAATAAAGCAGACGTAAGTCAAAAATAAATCTAAAGTAATATACAACAACTAGCAACTAACTACGGAGGCTATGTTTTCAAAGGGCTTAACAAAAAGAAGTGGGACTAAATATTAATATGAGGCAAAAGTGGGTAAAGGATGAGGGCAAGAGGCAAAAGCAGAAAGTACAGTGGCTTACAGAGCCAATAATCAGGATAAAAACACGACAGTTTTGAATGTGATTTATTTGTGAGAAAAGTGATTTATGCTCATTTGCTCAGCAGTAGAACGGCAGGCAGCGCCCTCTGCTGGTCCACAGTGAAAAAGCTGACAGCAGCAAAACAAATTACAGTTTTTTCTTTGCTTTGGCTTAATTCTTGAACAAAAAAAGCCTTTCAAAAACTGAGCCAAACCAAACGTTTAAAAATATTTAAGTTTTCTCTGTTTTTGGGTTTACAAAAAACAAATCTAATTTAGAAAAAGTTGGGACACTGTGTAAAATGTTAATAAAAACAGAATGTGGTGATTTAATACAACAAAATAGACACTTTAATAGAAGATAATAGACACATATCAGGTGTTGACACTGACACATTTTACATTTCATGAAAAACAATAGCCCTTTTCAAATTTGATGCAGCAACACATCTCAAAAAGTTGGCACAGAGGAAACAAAAGGCTGCAAAAGTAACATTACTGGGTATAAAGAAGCATTCGAGAAAATCTCTCAGAATTAAAGATGGACAAAGGTTCACCAGTCTGTAAAAAACATAAAATTTAAGGAACAATCGCCATCTACAGCCATCTACAGAACATAACATGATGAAAAGATCCAGAAAATCTGCAGAAATCTCTGTAAAAGGGTCAAAGGTCAGTATTGGACGCTCATGATCTCCAGACCCAAGCAGCACCGCATCAAAAACAGGCCTGGGTCTGTTCTAAAATCACTGCATGGATCAGGAACACTTCCAGACGCCATAGATGAGCATGTGTGTATTGAGCTGGAATCTACAGTGCCATGAAAAAGTGGTTGCCCTCTTCCTGATTTCTTTTCTCTCTTTTTTTTTTTGTCACACTTATTTTTGGCTTGAATACGAATCCGAACTTGAATCTGATTGAGACGCTTTGACCTGATCTAAAAAAGGAGGTTCATGCTCGAAAACACTTCAATGTGGCTGAATTAACACAATTCTGTAAAGAAGAGTGGGCCCATTCCTCCACAGAGATGTGAAAGACTCTGTGCCTGTTTTCACAAACATATGATTGTAGTTATTGCTGCTCAGGCACAACCAGTTATTAGGTTTAGGGGGCAAATACTTTTTAGTAGGCTAGCTAGGTTTGGATAGCTTTTTTTGGAGGTGATTCAGACAAACCTGACCAGTGTGTGTTGAAGACCAGACTCCTGCCACTTCCACTTTCATCAGACATTTTACACAACATAGAATAACAAGCATTTGTTTTTGTGCATTACAGAACTGCTATCCTAATGTACTATATATTACAATACATACTTTTTCACCTTACTTTCCACATGTGCTGTCACAGTTTGCAGTCAATTAAAAATGAACAATGCACAGACTTATTTTTCACGACTTCCCACGACTCCTTGACTCTCTAATTGAGGAACTTGATTGTGTCAAGAGCTCAGTGGAATGGTGGCAAAGTGCAAAAAGTAGAAGCAAAAGACTCGCCATAAATTATAGTAAACACAGAAAGTGGTTGGAAAATATTAAACCATAATTTTTTATATAATGTTATTTATAACAATTTTGTGGATCAAAATCCTGTAAAGTTGTCGTACGTAGCTATTGTTGTGAAAGAAAAGTAAAGCCAGTTCTGGTGGTGTGTTTAGTTTTTAACACTTGAACTACCAAGGCAGTCATTTTGACTTTTGCTTTCAAAATTTGCAACGTCATAACTTGGTTTAAAAAAAACTATGTACCAATAGGACCCTGACTTTTCCTAAATGTGTGTATATTTTATTCTAACATTGTTTTATCATTAAAATTTGAAAACACAAAAGAGATCTACCTCGAATGACCGTAGCAGTCAAATTGATGCATGCTTTTTACAGGGGGGTCATATTTGCTACGTTTTCCCGCTCTTTCTCCTGCTCTATTGTCTGTAGGTTCTATCTATCAATGCAAACCAAGGAAAAATGTCTCCATTCTAAGCACTGTCCACACAGCTGTCAACATCACAAGTGGCCGCAAGGCTAAACCGGACACTGTTACATACTACAAGTACCTTGGAGTCTTTATAGACAGCAATTTGACATTCAAATCGCAAGTCAAAAAAGTCTGTAACAGAGTCAAGTTCCACCTCTCCAATTTCCGTTATATCAGGACACAACTGTCATCAGATGCTGCCAAAGTTTACATGCACGCCTTGGTACTGTCACATATCACACATTAACTACATGGTCACAAGCAAACATCACTACACTGAAGCCATTAGAGTCTCTCTACAAACAACAATAAAAATACTTGATAAGAAATCAATTCATTATCACCACTGCTCAATACTAAAAAAGTACAAACTTTTAAGCTGGGACAATATGATCAAATATTCAAAATTATGTTTAATGTTTAAAATTATTCATGGCTTGTCTTCTTCCTCTCGGCCAGTTTAACATTAGAACATCATCATACCGTGTCTAGAGGTGCAGCCAGAGGGGACTGCACTGTTCCACTTTGAAAAAGTGCATTTGGCCAGTGCTCTTTTGCAGTCACAGCTGCACATGAGTGGAACTGTATTCCATTGAACATCAGAGAAGTGACATCCTATAATCTATTCAAAATTTCTTTAAAGGATTGGTTCATTGATAATCAGATCTGCCAACACTAGAGTGTTTTGTCCTGTCTTCTGCTCCTGTCTGTCCCAGGCCTTCATGTTCTATGTGTTTTTACTAACTTTACTAATGTATTTTGTGTGTGGATGATTGTGCTTTAACACCAGTTTTTAACACTTGTCTGTGTTTTAATATGTGTACATTTATATCTTTGTAAATAATATTGTATGTGTATAACCTTGTCTTATTTTTAGGGTGACACCATAAACATCAGTCCGGGGACTGCAGATGAAAAGTAGCCTTTTGGCTAATTCTGGTGCATTTACAGAAATGTGAATTAATGTGCACTGTCCCTGTAAAATAAACTAATAAATACATTTAAAAAAATAAATAAATAAATAAACAGAACCAACGTTGGAGTAAATGTGCTTGATCAAATGACCAGGAAATCCTCAACCTGCACAAGGTACAGGTTACCTGTGTTATCTGTGAGTGATTGTGAGCCATAAGCAAAACAACTTGGCATCGTAACAGCAGTCTTCAGCTGGCAGCCATCACAGCATTTTGGAATGTTCATAATAGTTAATCATTTTCATTGCTAAGGTCTAATGATGACACCAACCTATTTTGAAAGCAGGATACATTTGTTTTTATTTCACAGAGAAAATGGTTGCAGTTTGAGTCTGCATGTGTAATTGCAGAGAAGTTATGTTGTGTCAATTAAATAAATAAAACACTCAATCATTATAGTTTTTTTTATTATTTTTTATTTATTATAGTTTTAGTGTTCTGATGTGTTTTTTACCTATTCCACCAATTTATTCTTACATCTTTTCAATGATAATCCAAATTATACAAATAATGTCCGAGCAGTCAAAATGACTGCGATGGTCTTTCTAGTAGTTGCAGATTTCTGGTAGACCGAGTGTTAAGGCAGTGAAGAAGGATGTTGAGAGGATTGTACTACTGCAGCTGCAGGACAAAGGTTTGGAAAACCCGTGAATAAATGAAAAATAAAATGATTAAAACTCAAACTTTTAACTATAATTTAGAAGGTATTTTAAAAGTTTGTGAAGGTATATGGACTCTTAAACAACAAGCTGCAAATTAGCATTAGCTCCAAAAATAGCTAATTCTGTATAAATAACATGGTTCAAGAATGAGTTTGTTACTTTTCCTGCAATCCTATAACTTTTTGAAAATTTAGTGCATTAATACACTTGATATTTTATTGTATATATATATTATTGTATGGACTAGGACTGAGACCTACCCACAGACCATGCACGGCCACTAGGGGGCGCTGTTGATCCCAAAAGTCACTTGTCTGCTCCATAAATAACATTGAAAAAGGCCCTGCCTTTGTCAGGAAAATTTAATTGGCAAATTAATTGAGGGCAGAGTCTCAAGTCTGTTTCACAGGTGTTTTTGATCAGTCTACGGTCACAGCTACTTCATTTACTGAACGCACCTCTAACACTTTCTAGAAGCACAAAAACTAGACAAGTTGTCTCCATCAGGGATGAGAATTTTTTTATTTAAGCTGTTTCAAATAAACAAATGTAGAACAATGTGTGTGAAAAATGAGCAGCTCTAGTTTAGCTCGTATCTACTGTCACGCTAGAGAGACGAACCCAAACTGGACCAATCCGATGCTGCATCCACGAAAACTGTTGTTCTTGGCCTCACCTTTTTTTTTTTTTTTTTTGGTTCAAAGACACTTTATTACAATCTGCACAAAAACAGAAGAGGACATCAGTAAACGCTGTTTGCATGTTTAATTTTTATTTACTGCCACAATATTTTTGAATTTGGGTCACACCTCCGTGCTTCGGCCAAAAAACAACAAAACTCAAAGTGAGAAAACTGCTGTACAAAGAGAAAGAGAGGCTTAGAGCTGCATATTTTTGGTTAAATTACAAGTTTAATTTGGCCCATAAATTGCACAGTTCAGTTTTTCAGTGAGTTTTTTACTACAGTTGTAAAAATGCATACTGTGCTGAGCTGAACTGTGTTTTTAGGTCAGTATTTTGGTAAACTGTGGAAATGTAATGTACACCTCAGTCTTTTCACCTGAACACTGTGTTTACTGTCTTTGTAAAATGATAATAAGGTTTAGGAAGGAATTCATTTAGATTCACTAAAAAACCGAAACAAGCAGTGGATGCCTTTGGTTCTTGTCGCTTTAATGCAAATGGAATAAAAAAAGAATTATATTTTCATCATGTTTCTTACATAAACCTGGAAATGACATGAAAGGGAATAGGATGTTTGTGTGTACATTTTCTGACCTTGTTTAGTGAAGTTTATTTGTGGAAATATAAAATTAAAAAAAACCTCCGCCTCTTCATTTATAATGAATAAAATAAGACTTATGTTGCATTAGGTCATGTATTTTCTTACATTTTATTACATTCTTCATGTAAATAAGTAAATAAAAAGCCTTGATTGGACTTTTTTTGGTTTTTATTCAGTTGTGTATTGTTGTTGTAGCTGCCGATCTGAAAACCCTCTCATCTAAATCTCAAACCAAGTTGAGATTCATCCATTTTCAGGTCAAAGCCGTTTCCAATCTTCTCCACGAGGCTCCTCTGAATCTGAGTCAATGGCGATGAATCCAGGCGTTAATGAACAGAAGAAAACTCTCAGGTCAGAGATACAACAGTGTCGCACCTCTCATCCCAGGGCTTTCTACGTCTCATTAACTTCTCAGATCTCACCTCCATCGAGCTAGAGCCAGAGAAGCCTCTTCCACTCTTCTCCACGAGGCTCCTCTGAATCTGAGTCAATGGCGATGAATCCAGGCGTTAATGAACAGAAGAAAACTCTCAGGTCAGAGATATTGCCGTTTCTATTTCCCCTGCTATTCCTTTTCTACACCTCACTACCTTCTCTCTCCTCCCCTCCATCGAGCTAGAGCCAGAAGCCTCTTGAAAGAAAATTATTCATTTAAACTCAGCCGGCATCCATGTCGAGACAATGAAGGTGTCCCGTGAATCGCTGCAGGGTCTGGTGGTGGATGCAGTTGATGCTGGAGCACTTAGACAGATTTGGGAGGTCAGGGAGGTCAGGAGGTCTTGCAGTAGGGGGCTGTGCTGGAAGTGTATCCGCCTCCAAAGCAGGATCTAAAGCACGCAGTAAGGTTTACGGGACTCTCCAGGCGTTGCTAAAGAAGCGAGCAGCCGCTGACTCCTGTTCACGCTCGAGGACGATGTTAAGGTGAAGTTTCAAGGACTTCAACAAAGCGGCGTCAAAGCTGGCGTCTTTTGGGTCCAAGGCACAGGCCAGGACACGGGTGGGGGTCCCGTACTCCTTCAGCAGGTCCTTCATGACTGCCTTGATGACCTGGCGTAGACTCTTCTGTTGGATGTTGGCCTGACTCTCGGGGATCTCGATTTCCTCCCAGGCCTTCTGGGTCAGACAGCTGGAGGACGGCTCTATATTCTTTGTCTTTGGCGTCCGACGTGGGCTTTCTCTGGAAGATTTTAACTAACAGAGCCGCGATCAGGTACTGAGTCATGACCTGGCTCTGGGACAGGTCCGATGATGAGTCTGTAGGGGATGTTGTTGTGGTTTTAACGGCCTCCACTTCCGCCGACACACTGACTGAGCTGTCAGACGGGACAGAGGCTTTGTGTTGGGACATTGACATTTCAAAAGTGTCATAGTTTGACACTGCGCACTGAACCTCGGGGGCCGGTGAAGGCCCAGGGGGAGCGGTGTTGGGCCGAGTCTTAGACCCCTCGGACTGAGCCTCAGGGGCCGGTGAAGGCCCAGGGGGAGCGGACTTGGGCCGAGTCATAGACATTTCCCATATGTCATACTTTGAAACATCAAACTGAACCTC